>JALBZD010000857.1:0-15118 GCA_038050675.1 Globisporangium cylindrosporum
GCAACCTAGAACCTATTTTATCAGTTATGTTGCCCAAAGCGAGCACATCACTGGTTGATGCAGCGAGATGCAGATATTGACAACCTCTAGAACTTTTTTCCAGAAATTAGAAAGCCTCTGCTGTGGAGAGAGGAGTGGACCCTGCACTGACCATTCAAACTGATTTCTTGCATCATCAAAACTCACTGGAGGATCTAGCGTTCTCAAATTACGTGGGTTTTTTAGTTTTCCCAGCATAACGGGCAGGAGCGACGTGGCAATGCTCAGTTCACAGCGGAATGAATACCCACTATGTCGTGACTCGCAATGGCAGAACGCACATCGACTAACAACCTCCTTACATCATCCGACCTCGGTCTGCAATGCCCTGAAATTTGTGGAAAGGCTTCCTCAGTTCATTCATTGCAAAATGAGTTTACCCACGCACATAAAAGGCTCGCTCCCCAGCTCTCTCGGATTTGGCCAGTCGGTCAGTCGGACTTTCTACCAGTTTTTTCCACAATATTTGTTGCAAAAAATATGGAAGAACTCACGTGGCTTCCTTCCATAGAGGTCTCTTTAGCATCGGAATCCCGCAATTTAAAATCTCAACCACAAAGCCACGGAGCCACGTGGGACTCCGCAAAAAGAAAAAAATGCCCCTTGTCAGGGCGTGATACAATCGCAGAACAGGTGTCTCTCCATTCGAGTCATTTCCAAACTTTCCACCTCCCCGCAAGACACGAGCAATCTCCGAAGCGTCCAAAGCACCATGGTGTCGGCTACTTTTTCAGCACCGCGTGAGTCTCGACCTACCGTCGTGCGTCGTAGCCTCCATCACCGCGCACGCTCCCAGTCGCCAGTGGCTACTCCCAGCGATTGCGACAGTGAGCCAACCTTCCCACAACCGATGACTCCGAAGCGCGCGGTGTCGTACCCAGAGACGACTGCGCTGCGCCACCGCATCAGCATCCAGTACCAGGACGAAGCGCTTCGTCTGCGCTCGCTGGAGAACGTCAAGAAGCTCTTGCAGACCGCCGCGCACGCCGAGCAGAGCGGCAACAATGCAAGCCCAACAACTAGCGAGATCCTCGCGCGAAAGGCGCTCAAGTACCGCAAAGTGCTTGGCCGCATGAGTGACGTGGACGTGAACGACCCAACGTTTGACGCGAGCGCGTTCCTCGGCGTCGAGTGGTGCAAACAGACCCCATCTACAAGCAGCACAAGCTCCCTCGAGAGCTCAAGGAAGTACGCAATGCTCGCACCATCCGCATAATAAAGAGAAGTACATGCAATGGAGTTCAAATAATCCAGCATTCAGGTAGAACATATTTAAATGAAAGCGCGCGCATGCGCAAAATATTGATCCCAGTAGAAACAAAAATCCATGAGGTGTCGAAGCCTTTCAATTGCAATTCAGCTTTCTGCCCTTTTTGATATCAAAGCGCTCGCGAGGTACCATTGGCATCTCAGCTCAACTTCAATGAAGATTCTGCGGGTTCTAAGAACGTCCGGGTATTCGTTCGTATATCAAACGAACACGCGCGAACAAGGGGGCTTGGCTTATTGGAAATCCACAGATTTAAGCAGTGAATGTATCTTCAATGGATAGCGAGCGAGCATTACACAGTTTACACAATTTATGCGCCATCGAGCGTGATTTTAGTACCATCGCCTCGCTTCAACAAGCTCCAACAGCGATCAAGGCTGAGGATCTCCGACAATTCATTCGAGCAAGCTTACGTAGTGTTCGCCTCATGTGGGAAATTTGTTGGGCAACACAGACCTTGAAGGCTTGCATTGGTCAATCCCTGCATCATCTGCCTCTGTGTTGCTGTTTTTAACAGAAAGAAAAACCAGTAGTAGTTGTGAGACAACTAGGAAGTCCATCATGCAATTTCAGTCTGCAGCTCGACTCAGTCGAGATCTTTTGATCCGCACGACAATCGCCAACTCTGCAAAAGTGGCTACGCTGGTCCAAATTATTATAAAATGCCAAAGCCCTTCGGCAGCGAGCATGAGTATGGCTTCTGTGTTCCTTCGCAAGCGACGCCACAGGTTCTCAAACCAACAGGCTCATGAGTCCAGCAGACTGGAGGGCAGCTCTCCGCCTCACGTTTTTTGCTGCAAAGCGACTGGTCGGTGGTCCACTCGAAAGAAATCCCAAACTTGGCGTGGCCCAAGTTTAAAGTCTTGCGTGGGCCATGGTTGACGAGTCTTGTGTGGCGGTTATCAGACAGTCCGACTGGTGATGATGGTTGGCAGTCAGTCATCTCGGTTGGCGATCGAAAAAGATCCGACAATTTACCTCTTCAATTTGATATCCCTTTGAATTTACCTAATCAACATTATGAGACTAATAGTGCTTGAGTCATATCGAGACCTGCGACATATACTATTTTATGGCTGGATCCTGAAACGTCACTCAGGATGACAATCGAAGTCAAGATGATGAGCTGATCGCTGATGGAAACCGTCAGAAGCACAAGCGAGAGGGAGGGAGGGACCTCTTTCGGGGGATCTTCGCGTTCTCCCGCTCTTCCGCCGTTCTCCTGTCCCTCCCCCAGGACGTTTTGCCTGGTCTCTCCTCTCTGTTTGTTTTGTCACATTGGACTCGTTCGCGGTCCCCAACGGCTGGCAGTTGCGTTTTTGCTCGCCAAGACCGATATCCCCAGCTCTCTTGAAGTTCTCGTCAATCCACCTTCCGCTCCGCTCTGGTCTCCCAAGTCGAAACTCGCACCAGTAGGATGGAGAAGCATGCAGCAGCCAAGCGCGCGTCCCGGTCCAAGCTGAGCGTATCCACTGCAAGACCGAGCTCTTCACCACAAGCTTCAGCGCCCGTGGGCGCGCACCGCATCCGCATCTGCTACCAGGACGAAGCGTTCCGCGCGCGATCCCAGCAGAACGCGAAGCGACTGGTGATCTCCGCCACGAGTCCGAGTTCTGCATCCTCCAGCTCTTCGGAGGGGAATGCGGCGCTGGTCGCGAAGAAAGCGCTCAAGTACCGCAAAGTGCTGGAGCGCATCGGCGACCGCGACGTGACCGACCCGGCGTTCGACGTCTGGGAGCTCCTGCGCGTCGACTGGTGCAAGCAGCCGAGCCTCAAGCCATATGCGCTGCTGCGCCAGCACTAACCGAATACAGCATCTTCAGGCTTATATTTATGTGCGCAAATAGTAGTAAATTGTCGCTCTGTAGTAGCAGGAGATGCGTAGTCGCGAAAAGGTTTTGCATTCTCGTGGTATTCTCAAATATCATCAATGGTATATGAGAAACAATGTTCGATGATGACAGCGCATTGGACTTTAAGAAATGGGCCGCGAGCCGACATAACCAACAATTTTGAGTTTAAATTGGGCTCAGCAGTGAAGGACAAGATCAGCTACAACGAATAGTTTGGTTCGTGAGCGGTTGACGATTTTAAAGCCCAAAGAGAGCGATCGTTCGCGTCACATTCACGCGTCGTATCTTGCTTTCTAACAAGTCGGCGTGGGTGTATCCTAGAACCAGAGCTTTTGCAAAACCTTGGGTTCAGTTGCTCGAGTACTTGCAAAACGTGATCCCTTGAGAAAAAGATCGTCGCTTTGAAGCCGCTTTGAGGTATTTTCTTATGACAACAACCTACAGAAATGGATCCTTCACTCACCCATCACCAATCGTGCAACGCAGTGTGCCTTTTTAAACGATGTGCAGTCGCGCTGCCACAGTTAAAATTGATGGTCCCTGGTTGATTGGATATGCAAAAATGCTTGAGGTGAGCATGCCATGAGCATGGAGGTGATTCTGTGTCCTGTGTCTGTGTTTGACAAACGGGTCGTCATTCGCTCTCGCTCCCATTTCCCATTTTTCACGCCAACGCAACAAGCCACTACTGAAGCGAAAATGAAAAGCAAGATTAACTACGACCTCATGTGCCCAGAACTCCAACTGGACAACAATGACCCCCAGGCCCTCGCACGACTCGAGAAGCCCGACTTCTTGGCTCTGAAGCGCAGTTTCTCGCGCTCCGGAGAGCTCCATTACCCACCAGAGAACTTGATGGAGCTCCACCAGCACCAGCACCACCGCATTCGGATCGCGTACTACAACGACGCGGTTCGCGAGCGCTCTCAGGCAAACGCCCAGCAGCTGCTGCTCCTCGTTGCGACTGCAAACAACCTGTCGGACGAGAACCATCCGGATGAGCATGAGAGCAACAGCGCGATCCTAGCGCGAAAAGCGCTCCGATATCGCAAGATCTACGATCGAATGGATGGTGTGGACGTGACTGACCCCCGCTTCAACGCGTCCCAGTTTCTGGGAGTGACATGGCATAAACTAGTTCCTTAGCAAGTAGAAGTGTAAAGCAGCAGCGGAGACACAACTCCACATGCGCGAGAGAGGGAGAGCGAAAGCGAACATATACGTAGGTCCAGAGAAGTACAGACTTTAGGGAATTTAGATCCTACAGCAATACTACTCACCGATTCGATTTCCTTTAAGCGGTGCTGCTTTAAGTGGGTCGCAAAATTCGTTTAAACGGTCGAAGCAAGTTGAAGTGCAACATGGCTTCATTGTATATAAAACCAACTTCCCTGTTAAAAAGGATGACTGGCAGGCAACCTGACCCAGACGTATTTGGGTTATAAGAAATAGCCCGTGAGCCGACTAACGAACAACTCTCTGAGTTTAAATTGGCTCAGCAGTGAAGGATAAGATCGGCTACAACGCTCATGTCTGGCCATGATCTGAAACGAAACCTCATAGACAACACGGGCATACGATTGCTCCTATCCGAACTTAATTAGGACCCATGCGACCCGTCGCGCCAGAAACAGGAGGACCAAGACGCGAAGCCCTTCGCATTTCATTCGTCCTGCAAGGCTGGCTACTGGCAGATAAAGTTGGAGGCCATTCCAGCAAGTTCCCCAGAGGCACATCACCATGCTCGACTTTCTGCCAGCCCCGTGTGTTGCCACCATCTCTTCACGTCAAGCCAGCAAAGAATCGCTACAGATACGCGAGCCTGTCGATGCAGAGCACTACGACCCTGACTTTAGAAGCATCTCTGTCAGTACGACGCATCAAGCCAGAGTCCGTGACTTCGAAGCTATCGACCTCCACGAAGTGAGCCTCATGGCATCAATCCCGCAAAGCCGACGCAGCGTCTCGTATATCAAGCTAGACGCTGTGGATCGTCGATATCGCACCATCCGTATTGGGATCGGCAGCGAGGAGCTGCAGCAACTCGCGCAGTCGAATGTGACAGAGCTGCTCCGAACCGCCACAAGCTTGGCTGAGATCGATTCAAACAACGCCCGCCTGGCACGAAAAGCGCTGCGCTATCGCAAGATCATGGCCCCAGAAGTGGCAGGCACCTCCGTACTTTGCTGACAACCTGCCAGGAATGTCAGGTATAATGCAATAGAATGAATTCCCCTCCATCAATAGCTACCTAGTGAACTAACATCCAGGGGTCTGCTCATCTCACAAATGGAGTGGTATGGTGCAACAGTCCAATATTACTTACTCAGGAACTTTGCCCAATTGTCCAGAAGATAGTTTGACTTGAACAGGATCCGGGTCAAACGAATGCTTTTACGCGCAGACTGGCACCTCGACAAAGCGCGGTGCACCGTGTGTGGGTGTGTATTCAGTGTGGTCGGTCTACTCTGAATCCTGAGCAACATCTGCCAGGTTCAGGTATCAACCAAATAATACCCTAACTTAAAATATCGGTGGTGGTTGATGTTGAGAAATGCATTAGCACACCAAGTCGTCTCGCAACCATCCTGCAAATCTGCGACCGACCTAGTAGCTGGGATGGTGGCTGGTGGATGAGCAGATGTGCCAGTTCTTTGCGACCGAAAGCCTTCTCCTCACTCTCACTGACCATCGACCTTGAAGTTAAACAAAATGGAAGAACGCGTCCAGAACAAGGCGAGACTCTCTTTGGGACGCGACGTTTCACTGTCGAGCGAGCACTGAGGCAGAGAAACGCGAGGGTCTCCGCTTGCCAAAAGGGGTCCCACAACCATGGAAGACTGGGGAATATTCATACTTCTGAGTATTTCTGGTTGCTGTTTCTTCTCGCGTGAGCCTGACCACCACTCAAACCGTGTTGCAGTGGCTACAGAGACATAGGTCCCCTCTCGTTACACCAGTTCTCATCGCGTTTGAGAGGTTCAAGGGAGTTTAACATGTTACATCTGACAAGGGTACTGTCCAAAGTGCGCAACGGCACACGACAAAACAACACGTTTGAGCGCAACATGGCTGGAACGCTACGTTACGCCATTGGTGCAATATGGCTGTGGTTGAAAAAAAGATAACTCATGCACGGGGGACAGTACAACAATGATAATTCGTGCGATGCGTCAACTGATGCATCCGGCGATGAGCAGCACTATTACTCTCTGAGTGGTCCGCACTTTCTCGAGGCAAAAACACGCAGTGACACGGGATACACAACGTAACGCCAGGCTCCCATTATTCTTGCTATAACAGCCCATGACTTTGTCATGAGACACCTGAAGACTTCGCCTTGTTGAACGCAGTAGCGTAGCTCATTATCACACTTGCCCTGAAGTCATCACCGCCTCCTAAAACACACTAGACAGCCCAAAAAGCATGTTGAACATGGATATCCCTTTTATCACCGGCACCTTGGCTCCGAACAACGCAAACCAAACCAAGTATGGGTCGCTACAAACCTCTCCAGCTGTCACCAAAAACCCACAAGCCAAAACACACGAGTTCGAATCTGTTGATCTCCAGCACGTGCAATCCATGGCGCCAATCACGCCGAGCCGACGCAGCGTGTCGTGCTTTGAGCTTGGCTCGCCCGAGCGACGGTATCGCACCATCCACATCGGCCACAAGAGCAAAGAGATGCAACGTCTCGCGCAAGCCAACGTGGCGCAGCTGCTCAAGACCGCCACGAGCTCCGTAGATGCAAGCTCGAACAACGCGCTGCTAGCCCGGAAGGCGCTCCGCTTCCGCAAGATCTGGACCGCTGAAGCTGAGCCCGAAAGCGTTCCCGCCTCGTGCTCCTAGTAGTTTGTTTGGAAGTTGTTGTAACCAGGTGGCATAACTATTATTTATCACCAACCGTCTTGTGCTAATGTATCGATTCTCTGGTTATATCAACTCCAGTGGGGGCAAAAGCACCTAACTTGTTATGTTGGGTGGGACTCTCTCATCTGCCAGAGGGGCCAGCCCTTTTGTGGTTAAGCTATTCTACACCTATTCTACACTGAGGGAAGGGCGGTGTGGTGCTGTACGAGTGGAGACTGAGCAAAGACGGATGCGATTCGGATGAGGCCGTCACGGAAATCAGTGTCGTCGTCAGCGATAGCGCGTCGAAGAGCGTATCGGAGATGTTGGCGCCGTCGAGAGTCGATCCAATGCCACTGCGTCACTGGGTGAGGAGGTGCCTCGTGTCGATGTTTGAAGTGGTTGCGGTTCTTCCAGATGCTGGCGAACACAATGCTGCGTGTGATGTTCCACGTTAAGATGACGCTGTTGCTGTGTTGTTTCCATCGTGTCTTGAGTGGCAGGTCGAGGCCAAAGAGTACTTGGTGCCATTGAATCGGGCGGGTGAGGAAGTTGCGCCACTGTCGGAGAACGAGGATCCATAACGTGCGGCTGTGTTGGCATTCCCAGAAGAGATGACGGTAAGTCTCGATGGACGTGCAGCCGTGAGCGCAGTGTCGAAGTTGTGTGTCGCTGTGTTACGACAGTTTGGTGTGCGTGTAGGGCATCAGGTGGGTATCCAACTCGCTCAGCACGACGCCGAACGAGAACACGTCGACCTTCTCGTCGTACTTTTCGTCGTACTTCTCGTCGTACTTCTCGTCGTACTTCTCGCCGACCATGTACTCCGAGATCACACAGAGATCCGCGAGCGAGTCCCAGCCAACGCCGACAGATTTGACGATGCGCACGTGCTCCAGGGTCGCCATGAGCTTGGCTTCGCTCAGGAACTTCTCGATCTCCCGCAGGTCCTTGCGCATGTCTGGGAGCAGCCGCTTGAGCGCCACCTGTTTGTTGTGGTATGACCCGCGGCACATCTCGGCGTACCTGCCTCTGCTGATGAGCGAGTCGACAATGAGCATGTCGAGCGGGATGCGCGCCGCAACGATCACCGGGTCGTCCCACATACCTGTGGAGAAGTACGAGCTGCCGCCCCAGCTCACGGTGCGCGGCGTGGGGTTCGAGGAGCTCTGGCTACCTCCTGTCAGCACACCTTTGAACAAGCCATTGCCCCCAGCACTGCGGTGCTACTAGTTGCTCTCAAAGGCGTTGTTGCTGTTGACCGAGTCTCCACCTCGACCAGCGTTGCTGCTGTGCGTGTGGTGGTGTCGATTCTGCGAGCTGAGTCAAAGATACTTGGGGTGGGTGGTGCGTTCTCTCGCTCGCCACTGTTGCCGCTCATGCCGCCTCCCCAGAGGCCATGGTCTGCGGCAGCGAGTCGCGTAAAAAGCTGTAGTCCACCAATGACTTGGAGATCGTACGCTCCTTGTGCCAGAGCACGACGCCGATCGTGATGAGGATGACTGCGATCACGCCGATGCCGATGCCGATGACCACGGCCACGGGGAATTTGGACGAGCCCTCGGTGCTGTCTGCAAGGCGAGGAGCTACGATAATCAGTAGTCACGAGCCAGACTACAAGCGCCTACAGCATACAATCAGCCTATGCCAGTTCGCTAAAGGGCTCGTCACCTTACCGTGCGAGTCAACGTCATCGCCGCCGTCGTTCACAGCGCTTGACACATTCGACGACGTCAGCAACCGGAGATACAGCTCTGGGTGGTAGACATCCACCCACGGAGATGCGTAAAGCGTTGATGCGCCATTTACCTACCATGGTGTCAACAAGAATTGAGAGAGAGAAAGAGAGATAGTGGCTTAGAATGAAGCTATGCTGAGCTAAGCAGTGCGCATGCCCAGAGACCCCAGCCAGTCGCACTACAAGGTTCGCTTACATTCCGTCAGCGCTCCTGTCTGTCTACTGTGAGCTAGTCATGAAGTAAATCAATGATGATGATTAGAGGCGCTTTTTGTTTGTGAAGCGAGAAAGCGAGGGAGGGAGATAAGCAGCATCAAGTGAATGGATGACTCGCAATCGACGCTGAGCTGAGCTGAGCTATGCAGGGACGCGGGACGGGGACGTCTCCTCCTTGCTTCTCCCCTACCGTCGACCGTTGAAACCCCGGACGCTCCGCAAGATAAAAGATTTGCTGGAAGAACAAGAGAAAAAGAAGCATATGCTTGGCGATGAGCTTTTTGACGCATTTCGTTCATATCAAAATCAACAACAAAGTTAAAAGGAGGCTGGTCAGATCGAAAAGATCGTCAGCAACTCCGCTCAGTCAATCGCGACCACGCGTTTCGAATTGAAAACGTCCGACTCGTCAGCCGACCGAATCGCCCGCCCTGCCCTCTTGTTATCCGGTCGCAGCCAATCGACTTTGCTGGCCATATTCGTCCTTGTTTCTTGTTCTTCCTGCTTGCGTCTTCTTCGTCGCGGGATAGCTGGGTGGAGAAACTGGTTGACGAACAAAGCTAGTAGAGCTAATGCTGCTTGTGGCTGTCGGAGCTGGGCTTCGTCGCGTGCATTGGGTCGCCTGAGAGGTCCTCGGTGAGGGGCTTCCGCGTGTCGCGGCGAGCCGCAATGTACCACGCGACGACACCGATGCCGGCTGCGAGCACAGCTGCGCGTCTGTTGTTGAAATAGAGCACCATCGCCGCACACGTGAGCCATCTTCAGCAGCAGGTTAGTCCTTTTGGGCTAGTGAGTGCCATTGTTCACGTGGTACGTACTTGTAGGTCATGCCGTTCGCGTTCCCTGCGGGGTTGCTCGGGTTTTCGAACGGTTTGTTGTTCATGACGGAGTCGAGGAGAGTACGGAAGCGGTGGCGGTAGTGATGGAGAATGGCGACGATGGGGTCGACGACGACGGAGAAGAAGATGAAGATGAAGGAAGGTCGGCTTGGTGGAGGTTCTGGTTGTCTTTCCCTCGGTGGTACTTTGAGGAATGAGCTGCAATGTCGATTGTCGATAGTCTCAATGCCTCGAGATGCCGCCGTTAGTGAGCACATCTGGGACTTGGCGCCGACCTGGCGCGACAGAAAAAAGATCACGAAGGTCTGTGAAATCCTCACTGATGGTGGATGGACTTTGCACCACATATATTTCGACAAGTACCAAGCAGTTTGTTTGCATGTAAATTATCGAGGAAAGCGTCAAGCCAAGGAAGGCGACTTGACCTCAGCTCTCTCGCTTGTCCAAATTTGCTTCACATTGCTCACTTCTTGTTGTATTTCTTTCTTCTTTGTTAGATGGGGAGAATCCATTTCACTACGATCATGCATGCATTTTCAATACAAATTCGTCCGACTTGGTGGTACCTCGCTTGACCTGGAGCCTTAAGGACTTCCACGCCAAGTCCAGCGGACTACTTTGGTGGTGGTCTTTGTAACCACTTTCTCGCTTAGTCGCCATGCGCGGTCTTCTTGGACGGCGGCGGGTAGCGGTGCTGCTGCTGTTCGCGGTTCGTGCCGACCTGCATGGTCGTGCCAGTCTCGGGACGCAGCGTGCTGTCCGTGATCTTCTCGTCATTTGGGTTTCGCGCGTTGCGGCGCTCGCCAATGTACCACAAGGCGGCGCCGATGCCTCCGGCGATCAGAGCAAAACGTCTGTGTCGACGACACAAGCACATAAAATCACAGCAAGTCAGACGCCTGGTTCGAGTTCCCACGCTACATTGCTAGCATGGCCATCTACCAACTTACTTGTAGTTGACGCCGTTCGGGTTGTTGGCAAGGGAACTTGGGTTCTCAAACGGTCGCGCCATGGTGGATTCGAGGAAGACGCGAAGGCGGTGGCGGTGGTGGTGGTGAATGGCTGACGGGCGGGTGATGACCGAGAGCTTCTTGCTTTTGTTTGTTGCTGCTTGAGTGTTGTGGCTTGAGCTCCAATCGAGGAATGAATGAGCTTAGGAGCTTAGCGAGTTTGCCTTGCTCGACATTTGTCAAGGCACCTTGAAGGATAGAGAGGCTGAAGGATGCCACAGTTGGCGAAATCTGGGGCTCAGAAAAAATGCCAAAATCAGATAGCAGAATGACGTTCGTTACATAAGATTGCTAACTGTCTGATAATCCATTGGTGACTCTGATTCCCTATTCTTTTGTGGGAAGAAGCTCACCCTCCTGTCTCCCGTTTCAGCGAAAGAGTGAGACAGGACAAGGCTCCTTCAAACTGAAAATTCAACTCAATCAGTCAACGAACTTAAGCGAGTGGAGAAGGTAAATCGCCGGCGGACACACAGTTTCTTGTCGAGTGTCGAGCTGGTTGCCGCGGATCTCCAGCAGCGCGTGCATGTGGAGGCTCTGCACGACAACCTCGATCTCGGAGTCTTACGAGCGGGTCGCGGATGCTTCGAACGCTCACGTCCGCTCGTTCACGAGCGCAAACGTCTCATCGGGAGGATGTTGAGTGCTGCTTTTCTTGAGTGTCGTCTCAGCGGCATCTCTGATGATGATGAGCTATCGACAAAGCCCCGCCACTCGGCAAGCCGCGCTCATACTGCGCCTTGTCGAGCACATACAATTCAACACGATACCAACATACGGAGCGAGCAAAATGAATAGTTGCAGAATGGTTGGGCATGTGGTTCTATCCATTATGAAGACCTTGTCGTGCATCAGCCCTGGTCTTGCTTTGATCGATAGATTCTGGAATATATACAGATGTATGTTCACACGGAAACTTACTCTCAAATTGCGCTTGCGCTTTTTCGCTCGGATGAACTTGATCGTGAAGATCTCTCTGATTGACATCTCTTGGTCAGTTAGAAGTCGGATCTGGAAAGCGGGGTTGTTTTCGTCATCTTGACAACCACATCAACAAAAAATCTAATACTCAAGACAGCGTACTTGGCACATCTGATATAGCCAAGCATCTCGAAAAATGCCAAATGCTGGCAGCCAACAACTGCATTGACCATTGGTGCAATGCGCCTAATATATTTGGACGAGCGCAAACCCAATATCATCTTGTTTCACGTCTGCTTTCTCTCTCAACGACTCTGGTCCATTGACGTGGTCTCCTTAATGTCTCGCAACGCAGCGCCTTGCGCTCTGCGTACGTCCTTGAGTTACAACATCTCGTCCAGCTTCGCCACAGCTCATTCGCTGGCGGTGCTCTGCTCGCTCTTCTTGGCGCGGTTCGGGTTCTTGCGCAACACGTCCTGGTTCCACTGCTGTAGCTCCGCGTCGCTGAACTCGCGCGCCTTCTTCTCATCATACTTGTACCACGCAAAGGCCGCGCCGACCGCCATTACCCACGCCGCAATGCTAAAATGCACAACACAGCTTATGAGCATACCCATGCAAATTGTATTTGATACAAAGTGGCGCGAACGTGTGGCCAGGACGAGGCGTTCGTTGTGTGTGTGTCGAGCGTGCCAGCGCCAGCCACACGTCCACAAGCATGGATGACACGAGCATACAGAAGCTATGGTGGTGGTGGTGACGTACCGCACGTTGCGTGGATTTCTCTGGAAGATCGTGAGCGGCGCCATCTTCGTCGTCTTGGTAATCAATCAGTTAGTTTGGATTCTTTGTGCGTCTGCGTGTCTGAATCTGTGACGTGCGAATGGGAATGGAATTCTTGATACTGGGCTACCGATAGGACGTACCGGTACCTGTACCTGTATCGGTGTGGAGCTCAATGGGTTGAAGTACATACCGGTAGCTACACCGGTATCTAACAAGACAAGGTTTGATACTTGACATGTTTCGAACTCAATATCTCGCGCAAAATCAACCGAAAAAACTAAATCGTCAAAAGCTGTCAAATTAGTATGGATTTTGAACTTAAAACCCTCGATAGCCTACGTAAGTCGATGATGTCGACTTAGCTGCTCGCCAAATCAGACAACCAACCAACCGAATGGATAACCAACCGAATGGATTTCGAAATGAGACGGCATACAAAACCATGGATTACGACCTGAACGTAACCCCTCAGACCATTCGGGCAAACTGACGCGTATGACAGCATACAAAACCATAACTGTGTCTAGGGAGCAATGAAACGGAACGAATAAATGGTCACTACAGATATGCCTGGTTGTAGTCGCACAGTAATGTCGATCAAATTTGATAGGGTATGTATGTTGCAGAGTTTGACATGTATATACAATTTTCAAAGGAATAATGTTTATTGGAACTGCATACAATAGTGCTTGGTTTCTCACTGCTTTGTGCTATAAATGCAAGTAGGATAGAGGCATCCGACTTCACACTGCTCCAAACGTCAAATTTTCTACGTCACAAGATAGTGTCTGCTCGTTTTCTTCACTTATTTGTCCGCTAAAATAATCACGCTCAACACCCTCGTAAATGCCGGAAGCAGGCATAATCTTTGTATGCCCCCCCCCCCCCAAGCAGTTCTCGATGGTATTGAGGCGCACCTCATCCCAAGCTTCAACAGTCCATTGCATTGCTGTTAGCACGTCGACCTTGTACGAGTCATTCTCGTCTATGTTGATGTACTGAGTGGCGTGACGATCTCGTCTACGACGAAAGCCCGTCTTGAAAGAATGGATGATGCCTGCGTCGAGCAGTTGATTGTAGGGAGTTGTGTTTAGAGCGAGCTTGTGTACACAAATGTTTGTCAACACGAGGTCATCGATCTTGTGCGACGAGACGTTTTCCACGAGCATGAGGGCATGTTGATCTTTGCAGCGAAACCGGCCATTCAATTCTTCCAGCCAGCTTCGAAACAAGTCGGTCGTCATCCATCCTTTCTGATTGGCACTGTACGTCAGCCCGTATTCCGACGCAGTGTTTCCTTGAAAGTAGTGCGGTCGCTTTGCTGTCCCGATGAAGTAAGGTGGGATCTTGTCGCTGCCGTCTGCGTTAGTGACGAGCATAACAGTGATCCTTTGCTTGTTTAGCTTTCAACCTATTAAAACAAAATTCAAAATGCATTACAAAAGTGTAAGAACAGAACCGGTTCCACATTCAAGTTGCTCACCTTTCTTAACTCCCTTGCGCCCAATACTGCGCGTTGGATGCATGTTGTAGTTAAGTGCTGTTTCATCGAGATTGTACACGTTGCGCATCTCGTGCTGGAGAATAACGTCTTGACAGTCGAGTCGCCCTTCCAACACTTCTTGCAAATTGCAAGAGCCAGTTTCACCATAATCAGCGAACGACTTGATGGCAAAGTGGCTTTGAAAACCCCACAACCAGCTATTAGAGAACTTGAATTGCTGGGCAAGAAGGGCGAGGCGGCGTGTAATTGCTTCGTCCTGGGTCATTGCTCGAGTCACAGAAACCTTCTTCACGTTGGCGTGGTCGATCCATTTGACCAACTCGCGCTCTAGCTCAGGGAAAGCGGCTATCTTCGTCTTGTACTGCGCCCATATGGTGTCCGCTTAAACTCTTGATTTGCTCAGCTCGCTTGAGAATCTTGCCCACGGCAGACCGGTTAACACTAGTGTGCTTCAACTTGAATCGCTTGGTCTCCCAGTGAGCGAGATCCGTGTACTTCCACGTTGGCTCCTGGGATGCCTTCTCGATGATTTGCGTTTTTGTTGGTTGGTGATCGTGGATCTCTTTGTCATTGTGGTGGTGGATTGGTTTGCTGTGCGTTGTGCTGCGTCTTTCGTGGTCGAATGAAAAATGAGTGGTGTCTAGAGGCTGTGACGAGATGGCCACAATACTTTCCCGCCACTTTTTGAATTCGAATCAATAGTTTAGATGATTTTTTCTCGAAGGGATACATTGACCTGTATTATTTTATAATCTCACTCAAAGTGAAATAATCAACTCTCGAAAATTATTTATTTATCGCAGTGGGACTACAACCAGGGGGGCAAAAGCACCTAACTTGTTATGGTCGGTGGGACTTTCTCATCTGCCAGAGGGGCCAGCCCTTTTGTGGTTAAGCTATTCTACACCTATTCTACACTGGGGGAAGGGTGATGTGGTGCTGTACGAGTGGAGACTGAGCAACGACAGATGCGATTCGGATGAGACCGTCGCGGAAATCGGTGTCGTCGTCAGCGATAGCGCGTCGAAGAGCGTATCGGAGGTGTTGGCGCCGTCGAGAGTCGATCCAATGCCACTGCGTCACTGGGTGA
>JALBZD010000858.1:0-15086 GCA_038050675.1 Globisporangium cylindrosporum
GTCTCCATAGATCTGATTGCTTGCAATAAACCCTCAATCGCTTATACCTGCATTTATATTTTCCCTCTATTATTTTATACATTTTGTCGTCAAATTTGCTGTTTACTAATGAGAATTACGCCTGTATGAGCTCGAGAGCCTTGAGCTCTTGAGAAAGTTGAGAACTTTTCATGCTGGTGTTGAAAATTCTCACCGATTCAGCAAACAGGTGAGAATTCTTAATTGGCACTGCATTGCTGTTGCGTCGGCCGTACTGTTGTTGCGCTACGTCGTCGTGCGGCGCGAGCTCTTCGTTATCGTTGCGTGCTGTCCTGAGGGTTGGTTGGCTTCCTTCTTGTGCTGCTGTTGCTGCTCCAAACAAACAGCAAGTGGCTCGGATCCGGACCCGAGCCATTTCCTATTTGAGCGAGAATTCTCACCTTTTCCGATAGTTAAGCTATTGTCAATTCTCAGCATTTTTTTTCCATTATCCAAATTACCAAATGCAAATACAAAACTTGCTGAGTGCTTCAGACTACCTGAACGTATCGACATGCAGGTAATCAAGACTCGCACACCTCATTCCGACCCATAGTGTTCCCAGAGACGGTCGAAGTGTCGCTTCATGCACTGGAGGATGTGGCCGCCACGGTGAACCACCACAGTCTCATCGTTTTTTCTGACTCCCCGTTTGCTCCAGTTCAGCGAACCGTGCAAGAGATATTCGCCGTCAATAATGCAAACCTGTTTGTCCAATTCCATCCAGCAACAAATGTTGAGTGACCGCAGACCACCATCACAACTGCAATGAAAGCAAACAAGAGAGCACTTGCTTTGTTATCCATTGTATGACCGGAAAAACGAACTACGATGTTGTTGCTGTTAAGCAGGTCGATCTGCGGTCCGCGCAGTCCTGCTTGTCCTTTGTCCATCAGAATCCGGACCTCAACGCCTTTCACCGCCGATATGGCTATCAGAAGCGCTCGTCGCAACTAAAATAACACACACGTCAATTATAATTAAAACACAAACATCCGGCACAAATGCTTCGAGTTGCCATTACGTACCGGTTTGCATGTGAAGCAGTAGACACTGACGTCAATCGTTGCTGTCGCGTTGTCGATGTACTTGATCATAGAAGCAGCGACGATTCCTCCGAGTGCGCTTTGACACAGCAGGTGCGAGCACACCTGTCACACTCCTGAGAGTCTCGACATGGCCACACTTTGTCAGGAAACACGAGTTCCTCGATGCACGACTCACCAGTGGGTCTACCTGGGTTGGGGTCAAGCGTCTGAAGCTGTCGTGAAAGCGTCGATCTCCCCACCTTGATCGCTTTCGCCACCTTCGTAGTCTTCCATTCCAACCCCTTCTTTTCATAATCTGAGCGATCTCGAGGGCGTCCGCGGTAATTGCGATGGTCGTGCGTTCACTGGTAGCTTTTGTTTTCTTAGCCGTGGTTTTTGATGGCCTTGGTGGTGAAGGCGTTGTCTCTGCTCGCGCCATGACCAAGGAAGGCTTGTTCTGTCGTCGCGGTTCCAAGATGGAGCGAGAAGAACGAGGAGATGCAATTTTTTGCGAGCTGGCGCATGTTGAAGACGCTCACGTCTGAGAAGCCTGAGACTGAGAATCCAGATCTCTCAAATCGCATTTTTCCAAAATGCATAAGCTGATAAAATGCATATTCCTCAAGCTCACACTTTCAAAGCGTTTGGCTCGCATCGCAAAAATGCTCACAACTTCTTCCTTTCCGAGCCAGCCCAGGTTGTGCAAATCCTCGCACGCCTTTAAACCCAGAATGGTTTGGATTCTCTAAACGAACTCACAAGCTTTATATCACGATGATTAGCATAAAAAAATATTGAGTTAGAAACCATCTGAGGAAGACAACACCGGATTAAAAACATCTAAGAGCGAAAACACCGGGTTAAGAAGATCCATCTCATTCTCGAGTCAACTTATTATCAAAACTAGGTATTCACTAAACAGCAATTGTCTCGGTTTCTATAAAAGGATAATCGATTTAGAAAATCGTGACTTATTTTCATTTTTGAGTCATCTTTGTGTGGGTGATGGGTGAGAAACCTCACTCCAAACAGCAATTGGCTCGGGTTGTGTAAACCGATATCGATTAAAGCAGATAAGAATGAGGTGACGCCTCATTTTGGACAACTCAGAAATGTCGTTTAAGCATTCTGGACGTGCAGCGGACATTTTTGACGCTGAGGATGGTTGCTGTTTGAAGGCTATCCTGGTTGCGCTCACTCGCTTTACGAAGGCAACGAAGACATGGGCAAGCACGCGTTCGTGCGCAATGCGGTGCTAGTGTTCAGTTGGGCGACGGTGGCGAAGGAGTATGCCCTAGACGTAATCTACGGCATGGGACAGTCCATGGAGCCCGTCATCCCCGACGGCTCCGTCATTCTTGTGGAGAAGCTCTCACGCCGCTGGCGGGACTGGGAGCGCGGCGACGTCGTGCTGCTGCGCTCGCCCACACGTAGCAACGGCGCCACGATCTGCAAGCGCATCCTCGCGCTGGTGCGTTATGTCCTTCCAAGTGATTGCTGTATGAGGTGCTTACTAATAAGGCGCTTGCTTGTGTTTGTATGTGTGTGTGGTCATTGCGTGTGTCGTTTTGACAGGAGGGTGACGTGGTGCAGCTCCAGCCGCGCTTCGACCAGAGCCGACAGGAGACGATCACGGTGCCCAAGGGCCACGTGTGGGTCGAAGGCGACAACCCGACGCTATCGGTGGACTCGCGGCACATCGGCGCCGTCCCCGCTGCGCTGGTTCTCGGACGCGCGCGAGCGATTGTGAGTAGTGTACACATTCACAACCGAGTCACCACAAACGAGATTTATGTGTGAGTGTGCGACCCCATGAACTGACCAGTGCTGTCGAATTCTGTGCGTTTGCTTACCTGTAGGCGTGGCCGTTTGACCGAGCGTCCGTGATTCGATAGAGAGGAAGATGGTGTTGATACAATGGCGGCTAAATGTGTTGACTGGAATGGAGCCTGCAGGTTATGGAGATTAAAAGCTACAGTGTGGAGTGTGCAATACCTATCTATTATCCCATCTCAGCGCCGCACTACGCTACATGTCAACAATCACTACAGTAGGCTTGCTTTTCTCGTCACTGTCTGTGTTACGGTTTGGCTCTCTCTCTCTCTCTCTCTCATTCTGCACGCTCTCACTGGCACTTCGGAAATGAAGAGATGCGCGCCACTCATTCTATTCGCCATTATCATGCCGTCGCAGCATTTGCGCGCTTCTCGCCACAATTGGAGCAGAACCTGGCGGTCGGCGGCTGGAACGCAGTGGAGCAGTGCGGACAAATGGCGATCTGGATTTCGGGCGCCGGCATCGCGCTCGCCACAAACGTCATCGTGCTGGCCTGCCACTTGGCCTCCTGCTCGCGTAGCTTGGCCTGGTAGACCGAGTGATAGTAGTCCATGCGCTCGAGCTCCTCTCTCGCGTCCGCCAGCAGACTGCGGATGCGCGCTGGGTCCTGCACGTCCGCGTCGTGGCGGAACTTCATCTTGACGTACGCGCGCATCATTTCGCGCTGCTCCCACGCGGGGCAGCGGCGCGCCGAGCGCAGGCACTGCGCGTAGAGCCCCAGCACCTCCCGCTTCAGGATGGCTCGCGCGGCGCTGGTTGCCATCGCTACT
Organism: Globisporangium cylindrosporum; assembly: GCA_038050675.1. Taxonomy (NCBI): domain Eukaryota; phylum Oomycota; class Peronosporomycetes; order Pythiales; family Pythiaceae; genus Globisporangium; species Globisporangium cylindrosporum. Next base: position 3,653 of record JALBZD010000858.1, read on the forward strand.
TGTCAAACGAAGCGAAGAATGGAAAGGTCCTTTCGCCTTTTCAAACGACGGCGCGACTTCGGTAATTTCACTATGGGTCTCGTCTGCTTAAATCTGTGCCAAAATACCGTCCGTAGTGACGGAAGTGAATAGTATGGAATTTTGTATGCCTTCCTATTGCAGCACAATTTTGCCACGACAACTTTATTAATGTCCAAAGCAACAAGACTAGCCAGTCAATACACAAGCAGCGCTGAGCGTACTAATTTACGGAGAATAAAATGAAAGCAGAATAGTGACCAAATGAATCGCGACACCGAGCCATTTTGATTTGACCGAATGAATCGCGACACCGAGCCACCATTCTGAATTGCCTTGCCTCGCCTCACCTTGCCTGCCCACCGCTCGCTCGCTCAACCAGACCGCAGGAACGCAGCAACAACAAGCCAAGAAGATGTCGTCGGGATTCGGATTCAAGGGCCGCGAGGGCCGATGCTACCGCTTCTGGAAGGACGTTGAGGAGTGCAGCGTACGTCTCCTTGTGCTACTAGCGTGTGTGTGGTGTGTACTTGTGACATCATGCTCACGCTCTCTCTTCTTCCTATCTCTTGTTGCTTCCTCCAGAAAAACACCGAGTTCTCGGGCCAGTGCGGCAAGCAAGTGGAAGATTACTTGGAGTGCTTACATCACAAGAAGGAGGTAATGTGGTGCTGCTTCTGTACAGAAGGGCTGCTGATTGTGTGTATGCGGGCTGCGAATACTGACATGCGAATATCATTGTTATTACTCTTTGTGCAGCTCACCCGCATGAACGCGATCGTCGTGCAGAAGGAGAAGCAAGAAGCTGCGGCCCACGGCGGCGGCGCGGACGAGGGCCACGGGCATTAATTTAGATTCCTCGTCGGTCAGTCGCGAAAAACAAGAGCCGCGTACACAAGCGATTATAAAGAGAGCTGTCGTCGCGACTCAGAAAAGAAGGGAGCAGCAGCAGCGGGATGGCGATTAAGGATGCGCTGGATGGACCACCAGAACCCGCGACTGCTGGCTGGTTGCATCAGAATGGAGAGCAAGCAGAAGGAGAGCAAAACACACACAAAAATCAGTGAAGAAGACAAACAGACACAGGGAGAGAGACACGCAGCTGTTGCCGCCTTTTGAGTGCATGAATGGAATTCAAAAGGAAGAGACGTGTGTGAGTGTGTGAACGATCTTTTCTGCTTGTCTGTTGTGTATGCCCTTGTGTGTCTATGAAATGTGTGATTATGGTTCTCCCCAAGCTTTTCCTGTTTGTTCTTAGCAGCACGATGATGTTTCCCAGATGCCTACAGGTTTACACGCGCCGTGCTTCCATCGAACGCTAGCAAGAGCAGCGAAGATCGCCACAACAAGTGCAGGTCATCCCTTTCGCTTGCTAGGTTTCCTACTCATTTACTCTCGCTTGCTTGTAGGTTTCCTTCTGATAACCATGATCCAGCTGCACTCAAGCCCATTACGTCAAATGAAAAAGTGATATCGTAGGTCCTGGATGAGCCCAAGACAAAAAGCTCAAGCAAGCCACCAGGAAATCAGCCACCATCGGCACAACCGCTCCAACCAAATCCATTTGTCAAGAGCGCATAATCCCAAATTTCTTCTGCGAATCGCGCACAACCCGGACGCCACTTGCAAGACCGCCATGCGCGTGTTGAGTGCGTCCATCAATGGAGATCGCTTTTTGCAAACGAGGAGGATACCTGGGCATCTGCTTGTCGAAAGCCGTACTTTCCCGAAATCGATCATGCCATTAAAAAAAACTATCGTCAATCGAGCACGCTCCTTGGGAAAGTTGGTCAGCCCCATGCTGCCACGTAGACCTAGCAACAACAGAGGCACTGTATACGCGCGGTCATGCGCTGTGCTTTTGCGGCCTGTGCCATGCCATTTCGTATTGTCCACCACATTTGCTCCATGCAAAGTGTGTTGGCTAATTGCCCACCTCTCCTGCTGCGTGTTGAGGCAGATCGCATACCTTCGTGCAACCTCTCGTTCGAAACTGATTGCCTTTTCGTTTTTCTGAGCAACAAACACAACGTCGGAAGGAAAGTGGGAAAGCATGGAAAGAAAGTGTCAGTCAGTTTGCACCAAGCGAAAGCAAGAAGGATAAGGAGCCACCACGAGAGAAAGCAAAGTCCATTGAGCAACTGGAGGCGGCAAGTGTGAGCAGCTACATAGCACCACCATACAGCAGCGTACAGTACGAGCGAGCGTCTGCGATTTGTGTCCGCATTGCCATTTGCGTGCGGCTGACTGCGCGGTTGAAGATCGTGCGCTTTGCGACTGTGGAAGATCCACATTTGCCACCAGCACCACTGCCCTGCTTTGTATAAATACCAGCGAATCGGACGACGTCACCACCACCCACACAGACAGAGAATAAAATAGTAGCAGCAGCGGCAACGCGAGTGTGTAAGAGGCAGATCGACATCGGCACCGCCCTCTCACTCACAGTGTGGCTCTACAAGGCGACCGACAGACAGACAGATTTGGCTGGCCGGTTAGCTCACGAGAGACCAAGGTGTCGCGCCGCGCCATCGCGATGGACAAATACGAGGAGATCAAGTGCATCGGCCGCGGCAGCTACGGCACCGCACACCTGGTGACGCTCCGCGGCTCGAACGAGAAGTACGTGGTCAAGAAGATCCCGACGGAGCTGCTCACAGAGAAGGAGAAAGCACAGTCGTTCCGCGAAGTGGAGCTGCTCGCGAAGCTCAACCACCCAAATGTCGTCGAGTACCGCGAGAACTTTGTCGAGAAAGACGTGATCCACATCGTCATGGCGTACTGCGACGGCGGTGACCTCGCCGAGAAGATCCGCGAGCGCGTGAACCTGCTGGAGAAGACGCCAGTGGGTGACGACGAAAGCCGGCAGCGCGCGTACTTTGACATCGGCCAGATCCTCGACTGGTTCGTGCAGATGGCGATGGCGATCAAGTACTTGCACCAGCAGCGCATCCTGCACCGGGATCTCAAGACGAGCAACATCTTCCTCACGACCGAGAACGTGATCAAGCTGGGCGACTTTGGCATCGCAAAGACGCTCGACTCGACGCTCGACCAGGCGAAGACCGTTGTGGGCACACCCTACTACATGAGTCCCGAAGTGTGCGAGAACAAGCCGTACTCGTACTCAAGCGACGTCTGGTCGCTCGGCTGCGTGTTGTACGAGATGTGCGCGCTCAAGCACGCATTCGACGCGCCAAACATCATCAGTCTCATTTTCACCATCGTGCGCAAAGAGGTGAGTCCAATGTCCTTTACACTGTGAAAGTGCCATCGAACAGTTACTAATATGGATATGCCCTGTAATGCATAGTGCGCGCCACTTCCCGGACATTTCGACAGCGAGATCTCGGGTCTGCTCAAGAAATTGCTCGACAAATCTCCTGAAAACCGGCCGTCGATGGACCAGATCTTCATGATTCCGTACATCCGCAACCACATGGAAGGATTGGTGGCTTCCGGAGGATCACTGCGCGTCAACTCGATGGTGCGTCGGCCTCTGGGCGGACCGCCGAAGCGGCGAGTGCACGCGAAGAACATGATGATGCGGCGTTCATCCATCGAAAGCATCAAGCGAAAACCGCGACCAACAACCTCAACCTCGGAGTCATCATCATCATCACAACGCACAGCAGCAGCACAATGGATCCCAATCACGCCCCTGGACTCGGATGAGTATTATTTAAATCAGACCGAGCGAGAAAATGATCTGGAGCTGCTCGACGCGAGCATCCTGGAAGAATCGCAATTGGACCTGCGTGCTCCCGAGCGAAGCCGGACACCTGAGTCAGGTGTCCGACTCAGGCGACCTGAGCCGCTGATGTACTTTGCGGAAGAGACCAAACCCCAAGGAGTTGCCAATTTGCCTGAGCGACAGCAAGTGCGAGGGTACAACAAACAAGTCACCGCGTGGGGAGACGAGCCTTCGCCATCGACAGATCAGAGTTATGAAGCTGAGCAAGAGTATGATGGTGAAGATGGTGTCGAAGAAGACATCGATTCGCGGTTCCAGGCTGAGGCGGAAGAGTTGATGAACCCGAATTTCGAAAATGAGTACAGCGAGGAATGCATGGATAGTCTGCAGATCTACTACAGCTCCAAGTCCTCCAAGGCGAAGAGCAGCAGGCGAGAGAATACGCGTTTCCGAGCGCAAAAGCAAGGCTCTGAGTGTCGAAAGTCTCCTGCTTCATCACCGTTTCGTCCAATTCGCGCATTCCAGGCAGACGACGAATGTCACGACGGAGATAAACTGGAAGGCGAACAGACGCATCGAGTGCTGGCTCCAAAGCTATTGTTTCCGCTCCATGCTAATGGTAACTCGACTGTGACCATTGTCGAACCAAGTTCATCATCCTCGGTTGATGCGTACGAACAATGGGGGAGACACGCAGCACATGACGACGCGACGCTACTGCAGCTTGAAGAGGTGTCTTTCAACGCGGAAGCGATGGACAATATCGAGATGCGCGAGTCCAGCGTCTCGCTCAGCGATAGCGGGATCCTTCGTGTTCTGAAAGAGGAAGCCGATAGCTCCTGTGACGATGACGACGATGACAGCAGCGATAATGGCGACGACAGCGGCGACGAGGGAAACGACTACACGTCGCTCAGCGAGTACGAAGCCGAAGAGAACTACTACAGCGACGACTCGGACTTTTACGAAGAGAACGACACGCAGTACAGCGACGACTTTGAAGACGGCGATGCCGAGGTCATCGAGTACGCGAACGACGAGTTTTCTCCTGACGACTCGTTCGACGGCGACTATCAGGTCTCCTTGGTGCTGCCCTCTGTTGGGATTGCTGCTGGTGGTGGAGCTGCTAATGGCTCAGCGCAGCCAGCGCTGTCGCTCTCGCCGACGAGCAAGAAGCAGCAAAAGCCGCCGACCGAGGTTCAGTGGGTCATGCGGAACGTCGCGCAGAGTCTCCTGCAGAGCCACGACGATCTCACTGTCGCCTAAACAAAACCACCCTCATCGTCAGTCCGTCAGTTCGTCTAATCTGTTACCATCATCGTAGTTTCAATATGTAGAACGTCTTCTTTTTCTTTTCTTCAAATTAATACAAGCCCTCAGCTCTCTCACTTGCTTTCTTGTACGGTGCATCCTCAACGGCGCACTTGTTCATTCGGCGCAGCTCGGAATGCCGTAATTGCGTCGCTTCCGCATCGCAAATCGAGCTCCTGACCGGCGGGCACGAAGAATACCGAGCCTTTCACTAACTTGAATGGGGTCGCGTCTTCCTCCCCACTGCATGTGCCGTTGGCACTTCCCGAAATCACGAGCACCACGGACGGCGCGTCGATCGTGCGCAGCGCATAGTGCTGGTACGATGCGATCTCAATCGCCTCCACTTGGAACTCGGGCACGGGTGCCGTGTACATGCGCGTCATCTCATCAATCTTGTCGCCCGAGAAGATCGCAGGTGGCCCCGTTCTATATCACCAAATGCCCATCACACCACAAAAGTAACAATATGAGGACTTCATGCAAACCAGTAGAGCCCAGCGACTACAAGCACATGTATATAGAATTCGTACCGGTACGTGAGCATCTGATGCAGCGTGACTTTGTCGATGAACTTTGGCGTCAATCCCGCGCGCACAACGTTGTCCGAGCACGCCATGCACTCAATGCAGTCCCCAGATAAATAAGCGTGCGGTTCGTTGGCGCCGAGGTACACGGCTTCACCTGGCTGCAGCGTCAGGTAGTTCAGGATGTACGGGCAAAAGCAGCCAATGTCGTCATGGTACTCCTCGTACAGGCGTAGCACGAGCGCTTCCACCGGCGTCAACGCATTAGCGTCTTCTTGCAAACGCTTCTGCAATCGCGTGCGCAAGTGCTTGAGCTGCAGTGCCACGGTCTCTGTGTCTGTGTAGATGAAGCTCTTGAAGAATGCGCGCAGCGACGCGTCATCCTGTTTGGCGATGAATTGCTGGACGACTGTACACAGGTCATGGATAGGCAAATCGCAACAAGATGTCAGGATCGCATGTACAACAAAGACAATCGCACGCATTGTCTATGCTGCAGCACAAAATATTCGCTTACCGTCTTCATCGACGAGAGCGCGCAGCTCTGGCACGGTGCCAAGGTTCTCGGCAATCTCGCTGATCGTTCGGAATTGTGACCTGCACCCGCCAAACAAACGACAGTCGCAATGTTAAAAGGGCCACGATTTCACTTGCATCACGAGGCGGTCAAGAACTTGCAGATAAACATTCGCAGGCAACTTACAGAGCTTCGAATCGCGTGAGCGCAATCGCCATCTCCGGTTTGTGGTTCGCATCCTTATATAACTCGGGCTTGGTCGCGTGCAGTTGTCGCGCGAGCTTTACATCCGGGTGCGCCTGGATCGACAGCGCCTTTTGCACCGAGAGTACCTTAAATAAAAATGGCAAATCGCCTGGAGTGGACCCCATTGCCTCTGGGTGCGCCTGCTCGTCGAAATGCAATGATGCGTCACACATGGTCAGGATCTTCATGCAATGATAGCAACAGTAGCAGCATGGGGGTTCTCATGCTCACCTTCAGCCAGTCCTCCAGCAGCTCTGCTGGCTTTCCGTCGCGCACCACTCGAGAAGGTCCGTTTGGGTGCGTTCCCATCCTGCACATACATCAAACAAAGCAGTGCAATCAATTCATGTCAGTCAGCTTGTTCAACATGCAACGAGCAGTAGCAATGACCATCGAGCAATGATCGGTGCCGTACCAAAACTCTGCGTACTTGCTCTCCGGGTCGACTTGGAACGCCGGATCGCCTCCAGCCTACACGTGTGCATGCATTCACACAGCAAAATTGTCAACATTGACCATCAAGCAGCGCAACGTAACGCACAAAATGATTTGCATCTCCCTCCTTGTACCTTGAGCTGCGCGACGAAGCTCTCGCCGCCGAGTTTGCCCCACGCGTAGGACTGCACAACGCAGTGCAGTTCGGGCATCGTGGCGAATCGTTTAGGAGTAGTGCTTGTGGGGAAGGGGGCAAATGGCGCAATGGCACACGTCCGCGCACGCGTAAGTTCGCTCGTGGGCGGGAGCTCTTCGGTCGGACACGCGAGAGTCCTACACTTTCTGCACCCGCGTGTGCTTGACAGACAAGATGACAATGGGGCGATCCTTTGAGCACGGCAAGCAGCGCACTTAACCGAGGAGATAGGAGGGACCGGGCGGGACGACGTCCATTTTTTGTATGGACAGTTCTCTGTGCGCGGCGACAGACAGGGGCGGTTAGGGCGGTGAATCAAGTTCCATAAAACGCACAGCCCAGATGGTTCCACCCAAGCACCGCACCTAAGCGGGAGCAACCCACACTCTGACCCGGCATTCATTTGGCTGGTCAAAGCGTCACACTCACACACACAGACTGATCCAGATTCAGTCAATCAGACACGCAAGCAAGCGAAAGCGCAACAACATGGTCAAGCTCTGTCAGGTGTGCACGACCGGAGAGGCCAAGTACAAGTGCCCCGCGTGCCGCGCGCCGTACTGTAGCGCCGCGTGCTACAAGGCGCACAAGGAGGTCCCATGCGCAGCACCAGCAGCAGCGGCAGCGGCATCAACAGCATCAACAGCCCTAGCGAGCGTCAACGGCCATCAACAGCAGCAACACCCCCAGCAACCATCACTCTCGGCGCACTCCAGAAATTCGGAGCACCACCATGAAGAGCTCGAAATGGATGCAGCGCAGCTTCTGTCCACCAATCAGCTCAAGGTACTGCGCGCGTTACCCATTGTGAACACGTCGGTGGAGAACCCAGCGATCCGCGCGCTGCTCACCAAGGTATGTTTGTGTGTGCGTGTTGCTTCTGCTTGGCTGCTTGGTGATGGGACATTTTGGCGTCATCGTCATCGGCACCTCTCTTTTTCTGCTTGGTGCGGCTTTCCTTCCATGTGGCGGGTCTTTGATGGCTAACGGATTGTTTATTTCTTGCGCATGCACTGCTTGTCGACATCCGCCTCACTCTCTGCTGCTGCTGTGCCGTATTGTATGCTTGTACACTTATTGCTTCACGTATTTGCCTCTGCTTGCTGAAGATCAACACGAGCGGCAATCGCTTGAAAGAGTTGGAGAAAGCGCTGTTGGACCCGACGTTCGCGAGCTTCATGTACCAGACGCTGGACCAAGTTCATGCAAAGACAACATAGAGAGAAGTATCGCTTCATTGAGGGTATCATGCTAGAAATACGCGAGTTCAATGCCTACGGCAGTTCACGAGGACGTTCCTGTCGCATTCAGCGTTTGCAGTTTGTCATATATATATATCAAGATGAGCACCTAGACTGCTTTGGAAATAACGTTACTAATGTGCGAAGCTCGTTTTTAGTGCTTTCATACCGCTTCGCGAAGAAGTGTTCACTGCATACTCACTCATTGGAACATTGGAACTCTTGAAGATCGTTCATGAGTCTGTAATATACCGTAGCTACCAAAACAACCCAGTCTTTTTGTCGAATACTCTTGTGTAGATATTGTATATGCGTGGTTATTATGAAACTTACAGCACGAAAACGGATCTCTTTGAAGTGGTGTGGGGAGTGTTCAAAGAAGACAACACAGCAGCATGGCGCGCCGCGGCTTCTCGACGTTCATGAACTCGCTCGTGCCGATGGTGTTAGAGCAGTCGCCGCGCGGCGAGCGCGTGTTCGACATTTACTCGCGCCTGCTCAAGGAGCGCATCGTGTTCGTGCACGGGCCAGTGAACGACTCGATGGCGTCGGTCGTCACGGCGCAGCTGCTCTTCCTCGAGTCGGAGCACCCAGAGAAGGACGTGTTCATGTACATCAACAGCCCCGGCGGGATCGTGAGCTCCGGGCTCGCGATCTATGACACGATGCAATACATCCACCCGAAGGTCAACACGCTCTGCATGGGCCAAGCGGCGTCCATGGGAGCGCTCCTGCTCGCGGGCGGCGCTCCTGGCGCGCGCTTTGCGCTGCCGAACTCCAGAGTGCGTCATGTTGCTGTTGTTGTTTTCATCAGCTAAAGCTTGCTGGGTACACTGACATTTGCATGACACCATTTCTGGTTCATTTGTGATATTGCAGATCATGATCCACCAGCCGTCGGGCGGCGCGCAGGGCATGGCGAGCGACATCGCGATCCAGGCGGAGGAGATCATCAAGCTTCGCGCAAGGTACGGTAGCTTTTCAAAGTCGCAACTTGCTCATAGCGCTTTTGTAGCGTGGTTGTTGATTGTTGAATTATGTGGACGTCGGCAGGTTGAACGGACTCTTTGTCAAGCACACGGGGAAACCCCTCCAGGCGATCGAGAAGGCGATGGATCGCGATCTTTTCATGGAGCCAAGTGAGGCAGTAGACTTTGGGATCATCGACTCCATCATGGAGAAGCGCAACCTCCCTGCGTCTGAACATTAGCCACGTGAGTAAGTCTCTCTGAGTGTGTCTGCGACGGACAATAGGGGGACCTCATAGAGCTCCTCTCCAGCTTCTTTTTGTTGGCAACTTGTATCACATGTTCCCCAACACATAACGACATACATACATAAACAAACAAAAAATGACGATACAGACATCCAAACAACCGCTGCGAGTACTTCAATGTGAAAAGAAGGGAAAGTGTCGATATTTGTTTGCTGGCATTGGCTGCTGATTACGAGCGCCATACTCTGCTGTTCTTCTTGCTTGTTCTCCATTCCTTCCTGGCAGTTCTCACGACCAGCAGTAGGCAGCAGAGGTTCACCAACTAACTGACTGACTAGCTGGCTGTTTGGTTCGTGTCTTCTCTCGCTTATTCGTCAAGTTCGCCTTCTGGTTCATCGGCCAAGCCCAACTCCCACGACAGGTCTGGGAGGTTGTTGCCGCGCTTCGCCTGCAATATGGAAATTAAAAGAAAACACACGCATTATTCGTCAGTCGCCAGCAACCCCATGAACACAATCCTCGCATGTACATATAAACAAAGAGAAATATAGGTGGCTCCTCATCGCATCGCTCCCGATATGAACTGTTCACATCACGTGACGACACCAGCAATCAAGTGATAGATAAAGCCAAGTTCATTCCTACGTGAAACGCACCGCTTGTCTCCAGGAGTCTGGGTTGTACACCGTGATGACACCCATGAGCGTGAGTAGTCCGCCGAGAGCGACGCCGAGGTGCTTGAGTGCTTGGTACTTTGGGATGTGCGGCGCATCAAAGTCGATGAGCGTCTCGGGGGCCACGCCGTCATTCCACACCAGCTCGGCCTCTTCGTGCAGCGGCTGCGATGGCGCGGCGATACGCGCGAACGGTGGTGGAGGCGGGCGGTGGTGGCCGCCGCCGCCGCGCGTGATCTGCGCGCTTCGTCGGATGGCGACGCTCATGCCGCCGCGGAGGGCGCTGCTGATCGCCTGGGAGCTCATACTGGCGCGTTCTTCTCGGTCCTGATCGCAAACTCGCCGTCCGTTCCGTCAGTCCCCTCCTCTCTCAATGCGTTTGACGCCGTTCGCTTGTGCAGCGCGATTTCATTTGGGTAAAGTATCGCTCTTTTAACCAGCAATTTCGAGGCAAGAGTGAGTATTATGTGTCAGCCAAGCCTAGTCACCGGTTTTTGATAAGTATATCGGATGATATACCAGTATCATAGGTTAAGAGTGAAGATGCTGATTGGCTAAAATTTTGTCCTAGCACTGATTTGGTGAAATTATTTTTTCCAGAATTGGGGAGATTTCTTAGAAACCTTTGCCAATATTTGAATATGACAAAAATGAGCTCTATGTTGCCTTTTTTTTAATAAAAATTGGTGATAAAAACACGGATTGTGTTTGCTGACGCACAATACCGTTGTGCTTGAGTTTGTTGTGATGTGCATTTTACCACCCACTCATTTAGTCAAATCTTGAACAGGTCATTGTGTTTAGTGATCATAGCTTGGTATTTACGGATGTACCTGAAAGACGGCCATAAATACTAGTGCCATTCAGTTTACATATACAGATAAACCTGGCTAATTTTATCCCTGAGAAACATGATATCTTGCTATACATGATAAGGTGTTGATCCACCAATTCCGTTTCTATATAAATGTATTGAGTAAACTTGATAATGGGCAAAAATGATATTTGATCAATAATTTCGTCAAAATTTGATATTCTGGGTCCGGAGTTTGGGTCAGTGGCGTGGGCACGACCCTCCCACGAAACTGGTCTGGGTTCAAATCCCGCCTTCGTGCAGTTCACAAATGTATCATTTTAGGAAACGGGTCGAAAGCTTTAAAAAAAATGTGGCTGCGTTCAACAACGGAGGTTTTTGAACGTGCTATCAAGATCGCTTGATTATTGTCTCGGTACTATTGCATGGTTGGTGCCGCAGAAAAGTATCCACGAATCAGCGTCTGTGTAAGTGAGTTTTCCTTTTCTACCCTCAGCTCCTCGCGCAATCGCTGCTGTAATGTACGCATCCCTCCCATGACAAGT
>JALBZD010000859.1:0-15084 GCA_038050675.1 Globisporangium cylindrosporum
TTCGTGAGTGCGGGGAGCTTGGAGATTTATGCGTAAAAACGCATAGTTCTCTCTCCGGGTTACAGCGGACGCGATGTATTTCGCAAGCGACGACATTTGCACCGAGTGTCGTTGTGAAAAACTCGACTTTGCTACCAGCTTTTATTTTGATTATGTAGAGATACGTAAGAAGAGTAGAGGTTGGTAGAGAAAAGTAGGTTTACTGTAACGGACAAAAAAAATAAAACGCAATGTTTTTTTGGCTTAGTTCTTATACGATACGATCTTGACTGCAAGTAACAAAGTGAACGCGTCGTCGTCTATTGTAGTTTTGAATACCATTAGATTCTCTCGATCAACAAAGATATTGATATAGTCGCTTAGTAGCGCAGTAGCCAAGCTTTGGATATATTCGATCCTCACAGTGGTTGATAGAAATTCATTGTCAGGAAGGGTACTATTGATTTTGAACAACTCAGCACGGGTGAATATATGATTGACATCAATCGTTTTCAAGTTGCTATCATATGGAAATGAAAGAGGTACGCCATGGCGTCTCTCGACGGTGAAGTCTTTGCTGAACTTGGAAATGTCACCAACGACCTTCTTAAAGTATTTACTAGGGAGAGTAAAAGAAAGTGGATACGAATCATATGGAAGCGAATTAACAATATTGTCGTCCGTAGTGTTTGAAGACTCTAGCAATGAAATAGTATGAAACTCCTTAATGCCTTGAGACTCATCGTTTAATACAATATACAATTCTTTCATATACGAATCTTGTTTAGCAATGAAATGGATACTATCGTAGCTCTTATCAATCTTCTGAATTACCTTTTCCAAATTCTTTTGGTCAATGATCATGACGATGTTGTGCTTGCAATAGTATTGAGTTAGCTTGATGCTATCAATATTAAGATCAATAAAATTGTGCTTGAGGTGACCAGCTCCAGAGATGCGAACTCCAGAAAGTCGAAATTCCATTTTGACATCACGCGTATCCATCAACTTAAATAACGTAAAGATCTTCTTCAAATTAATTGGAGCATCATAAACCATTTCAAGTGCATGATCAGGAACAATCGGCTCAGCAACAATACCTCGGCGAGTAACAGTCGGTGGAGCGGGCTTGATTAGCTTTGGTCTCCCGACCGGTCTTTTGCCGGGTCTAGAGTTGTTGTTTGTATCCATTGATTTAATTTCTACTGAGTAATGGTGTGTTGTGATATATTTAATTATATAGTCAATCAGATCTATACGATAAAAAAATACATTATGCATCATGCTTTGGAATAAGCTTATTCGTCGTCGGTATCGTATTCGTCAGGGAGACAATTGACAGGAGACGAAACTATCATATCATCTTCTCCAGTCAAATCAATGACATTAGTCTTTGAGGCACGACTTGTTCTCGATCTTCGAGCAGCTGGTTTAGATTCAGCCTTAATGTCAGCTTTAACGTCAGCCTTGGTTTCGGCCGGTGCCGGTTCATCATCCAGCTTCAAACATCTACCGTTGGCATTCTTAGCCTTTGGTGGAGCTTTAGCCTTTGGTTCTATTTTTGAAACAGTTGGCTCGTCGTCAATGTCCATGGGTTCATCTTCATCTTCTTCATCTTCAGTGTCATCATTAATCCAGTCATCAACTTCTTCGATTTCTGATTTAACATCTTCAACAAGTGATACATTGGAGTCATCGCGTGACTTCAATTTAATGAGATTGAGCTCATCGATTTGTTTCCCTTTAGTATCATTGAAGATGTTAATATCAACACTGTTAATATCATTTGAATCTCCATTCTTCTTACTGGACTTACCTTTGCCTGATTCTTTTGGATACAAGCGTCCAGATGATTTCTTCTTTGAACCAACAGCCTTACCTTGTTTCAACATTGAACGAACATGTTCAATATCTCCGGCAAGGTTATCTGAAGTATACTCTTCTTGTTCAACATCAATTAGAATGCATGTTTTCATTACCTTCATGTGTTGCTTCGTTCCAGTGATGGTGACAATTGGACTATTATCTGGTCCAGGTGTGCCAATCTGGCCCTTGCGATATGGAAGCACATATGTGTTTTCAAGATGTGCAATGACCGCATCAATCTCTTCATCTCCATTTGGAAGAACAAACTCATAAATTGGAATGATTGGTTCAGTGTCAAATTTAGGACTAGTTGGAGGTTTAGCAATGCTTTTTTTCTGAGCTTTAGTCAACTCTTCAAACTCATTGTATGCAACAGTCTCCTTTTTGTACTTCACAGCACGAGCCTTGATAGTTTTCAATGTACCAGTTACAATACATAACACTTGAGGCTGTTCATCCATAGTGGTAAACTTCGGTCCTTCTCCTTCTTTCTTAGCGGTATGATCGATGTGAGGCATCATAATCTTCGTAAACTCGTCAATACGTTCGAAGATAGTCCAGTGAGTTGGACGACGGCTGCGATTCATCATCGCGAGTTCATACCGAACATAAGTCTGGTATATCTTGTCAATCAAATCGAACATTTCAATAAGAGCTCTATCGCCTTCTCGGAAAACGATCCAGCGCATAGTGCTGAATGACAATCGCAACCCTTCTTCATCTTCGATGAAATCAGCATTCGGACTAAATCCCTCTTTCGTTAATGAGGAGGCCGAAATTTTGAATGTATCAAAATAATGGTCAACTGACTTGGATTGAATTCGGAAATAGTTTGGATGACTGGCATTGCTGAACGTATCAGCTAGATCAGTCTTCGAAGCAAATTTCACATCGACGTTCAGCCGAAAGAACACGTTCACGACTTGCCCCCATGTCTTGCATGATGTATCAATAAGCGGATTGAGATACGCGTTGATAGCTGGGATGTAAGTAGCGTAGAGAGTGTTCATTGTTCTTGTTGGTTGTTGCTGGTTGTTGCAGTTATGTACAGTAAGTTGTATAATTAATCATGCATGATATCAATTTTATGCTCAGATTGTTTGCTTCGAGAGCTTCGAGAGCGTCAAAATTGAACAATATATCTATTAATATAACAGAAGTTTGCGACGCCATTATCAAAGATGTACCCTTACATCAAGTGCCCAACCTGCGCGTGCTTCCTTGGACATCTCTACCGCCTTTTCCAAGACATGCGTGCTATCAAGAATCAATCCAATGACGCCGAAAAGGATCTTGTCGATGTCTTCGAGATTCTCGGTATCACGAACTACTGCTGCAAGACACGAATGATGACCGAGCGCCAGTTCAACGACTTCCTTCACGAATAAGCTGCTCATCTTATTTTTTTAAAAAAAATGCAAACCTAGTTCATGCAATGTGTTCTCGATTCAGCTCATGTAGTCTTCAATCTCGTTGCCTGTGTTCAACCATTTCTCAATGCGAAGAGGATGAAGGATGTGTTGTTGGATCTCCTTAAACAACCACTCGTTGTCTTTCTTCATCGCTCCGTAGTCGTATTTGATTTTGAGTGAACTGACTGTGTCAAGGTATGTGTCGTTATCAGTGTATACTTTGTACAACTGTCGAGCATCACACTCAACCGCTCTTTTGAACTTCAGCTTACCAAAAGCATGCGTCAAAAGCCAATGACCGATTGGGTCATTCGCTTCCTCCATTTCAGCTTCCAAGAAATCCATCACGGTCATAAATCTCTCATAGCAACAAGAAAGTTCAATACACAGTATCGCATCTCCATAGACTGCCTTAAACGCACAAGCGACTTTGAATGCATCCTTAAGGGTACGGATGTCCGTAAACTGCTGAATGACTCCGTCTGGCTGGCCATCTTGAACAATATCAAAGTTGGCCGTCTTGATGAATCTAAGTCGCTCATCGAGCGACCCAGTAAGACGAAGCGTGTCGAAGAAGGTGTTGGCATTCATTATTATTTTGGTGTGTTTGATACTTAGTAGAGTCTCTTTGTTATTTTAAGCTCAGTTTTTTGTTGTTGTGATGCCTAGCTCGATGCCTATAATAGCTATTGACTTTGTTAAAATCTTTCTTGCAAATATCACACGACTTGCCTTTCTCGTTGTTCGCGTTGTATTGCACTAGATATGTTTTCCGGCTTGGATTGTGGGGACATAGGCGAGCGTGGTTGCGGATCTTGAGCTTCGTATTGGCCTTGAAGTTGCAATACTTACATTTGTTCACTTTAGACGCCGCAGCCTCGATTACATCGTTCATCGATTCGACTCCTTCGACGGTCAATGTGCAATGGACTCGATAATTCAGAGACTCAAACGGAGCGCCAGAGTGGACCAAATCTCCTCTAATCACGACGCAATCGCCTGGGCCGTATTCGATGACCTTGCGCTTGTTGTAATCCGCTTCGCCAAAACACGACTCGTACACGATCAGTGTTGTCTTCGGCATGAGTCCAACCATGATAGCACCTTGGATCGTGTCGTATTCTTCTCTCGCTTTGCTGATCTCGAATCCTGGAAAGTCGCGATGCGCAGCTTGACTCTCTCCGCCTGGCAGGCTCTTCAATACGACCCATTGCGCATCTTTCCAACGCATGTTCGCTTTCCTGATAACTTCTCGCTTTATCGTAATCGTCAAGTCCATAAACTCCTTCACAGATGGATACGGAAAAGACGCTTGCATCCTCTTGGCATCGAACTGATCACTGAAGACTTCTTTGAAGATTGACTTGTACTTGAGCTTCGGCGCCTTTCGCAGTACTTTTTCCACGGTCTCGATAGGTACCGCGTCGGGGATGACTGTGTATCCCTTCTCCCAAAACTCCTTCAGGCGTATCTCGTTCATCTTTGAAATTCCAAAATGACAGTCGGGCAAGAAGAGTCGTCAATTTTGGCGGCGAGATCAAAAGGGGACAGGCCGGCAATTATATTTAATTGGGCCCACGATTCATTTGTCGCAGATTTAAGAAGCGATGTGGGACAAGAATGTTTGAACTGCGGGAAAGTGCATTTTTGTCACAGATCGACGCACCAATCCGCGACAAAGAAATGCTGGTACGCATTTGTTTGACCCACGAGAAGCGAAAAAGAGTCGTCAATTTCGCGAGCGAGATCAAAAGGGGACAAGTTAGCAACTGTCTTTCAATAGCAACGATTCAATTGTCGCAGATCGACTCACCAATCTGTGACAAAGAAATGATGTATACAATTGTCAATCGCGAGAAAGTGCACTTTGTCGCGGATTGGTGAGTCGATCTGCGACAAATAATGCTGATACGCATTTGTTTGAACCACGAGAAGTGGAAAGAGTCGTCAATTTCGCGAGCGAGATCAAAAGGGGACAAATTTTTAAAAAAAATGAAATATACAAAATTCAATGCATGGTCATGTAAGCTTGATAAGACTTTTTGAACCAAAAAAAGAGATTACATCAGTAGTAACATCTTTCATTCAAATGAATGAAGCTCATTCTTCATCCGCGAAGTCGTCAACATCATCGACATCGGCTTGCTTGTTGCTACCAATCGAAATGTAACGATTCGCAAACGCGTCGATCGTTTCTTCATCTTGACCGTAGTCTCCACCGTCACTGCGTTCAGCAACCTTGACGTAGAACTTTCCATAGAGAGCAATGTCGAGCTTACACTGACGACCACTGACAGCAATTTCAAACTTGAGATTGCCCATGAGAGCAGAGCCCTTAGTTAGGTAATCTTGGATGTTAGTGTTGTCAAGGAAGTTGTCATTGCTGTTGTTTGGGTCAACCGCACCAAGACGCTTGTAGATCTTCTTACCAGTACGAGGGTGGTGATAGAAGTCTTCAATGTTGTCAAACGTTGGTTCATACTCATGCGACATAACTGGACGTTCCATGTCTGGTTGTCCGTTGTCGTCAGCATAGTACTTATCCTCAAAGTGAACTGGTGGTTTGAGAGCATCGCTCTTGCCATACGCCTTCTTTTTAGGGATCGACAGCCAGAAGAGCGGGTTCACCAACGTTTCAATATCGCCATCCTTGGTCTTAGTAGTAGTTTGCATAGGAGTAACAATCTTTGTACTAATTAGGTGGAATGGGCGAGACGTACCGTCGGCTTGCTTGCGCGGAGCACGAGTATCGTCGGTGATAATGTTCTCATCCTTGAATTGCTTCATCTTTTCTTCAAATGCAATGCATAGAAGCTGAGCAGCTTTCATATTGTCATTTTCATTGCCATCTTCATCGACAAGATTGACACCCATGCGAATGGACTCATACTTGCGTTGTTCAGGTTTGCGAATGCGCGATGCGATGACAATTCCATTGTTTGAAAGCTTCCAGAAACGGACGCCTACAAGGCTATCGTCAGCAAGCTTAATATCAATATTGATGTACTGAGAAAAGCTCTTATGCTTGCGAGTAGCTTCAAAGTTAGGTACAATGAAATCATTACCGTGGGCGGCATAGGCTTCGAGGATCTGTGGGGTGGTAAGGACAATCTTGTTGTTGCTGGTAGTGCTGCTCATCTTGAATAGTCTTAACGTGGGGTTGTTGCTTTGAAACTGTGTTGTTTAGCTTGGTTGATATATTTTATACCATCAAGTATCAATTTTGAGCTCAGTTTTTGAACGCCTAGATCGGGCAAAAAAAACACTGTTTTCTATGGTTTACGATGTAACGAGCTCAATATCAACATGCACAAAACCATCCATGGTGGATACAAGAGATGCTTCATGCGCGAATATGCCACTACGATCTTGTCGTGTTAATAAGTCTTTGTAAATAAGCGTTCTAGGCTTATCTTGATCAAAAGCTGAGCCTATCTTTTGAATCGTTAGTTTGCTTACAATTGGGGTTTTGACTACAACATTCAACCCCGATTGTGTTTGATACGAGTTTGCGTCTTCATTCCAAATCAATAAATTGTTTTTATATCCTTCATAGATACACTGCTTCAGCTTTATTACGCAATCTACCAATTCAGTATTGTTGATATCATTACTTCTCTTGAGTGTTTGATAAAGCTCACTATGTTGAGTCGACATACTTACAGGATTAATCTTTAGCTGTTCTAGCATTTGCCAATATACCTCGTCGATCGATTCAGCGAGCTTACATAATTTGTAATAGTTGAGGCTTTTAGCGATACACCAGCTACGAAGATTACTAATTGAAAGTGAAGAGGCCTTCGCGCTGAACCTCTGGTAAATTAAAAGCAACTCAAGCATCTCACAGCCAACGAGTAGTTTAGCTTTCAATCGATTAAAATTTAAGGTATCGCACTTTGCCCCCTCAAACGTTGGATTGATTTCATATAGTTCATCAAACAAGATTGCCGTATCAAATGGAGTGACTCCGCTTTCTCTTTTATCAATTACAATGTCAGTCTTACGGATTGACAATAAGCACGCTAAACAAACTAGCTCTTTAATGGATGCACCATACGCTAAACCACTTAAGATCATCTTACAGGATTCTATATCAATCTTCCGGAATGTGTTCATCATTCGACCCAGTTTGGTAACATTACTGAGTGAATCAATTGCTCCTAGTGTATATAGTCGTTCCAGTGAGTAATTGATACTATCATCAGATGGAGGAGTTAACATATTAAACACAGGGAGACGATCAATGCTTGTGACCGGTTCATTTGTAATCAATACTAGTAAGTGTGATGTGATATTCTCAACTGCAATACTTGGCGTGTTATCAACGATCATCTTATTGAAGGTATGCTCTGTAAACAAGGGAAAGAAAACTCCAGGATGCTTACGTCCCACCCGTCCCTTCCGTTGTAAAGACATACTCGACGTAGTTGGTTTTGTCATCATGACATTAAGGCCATACCGAGGGTTAAACTCATTCGTGAACTGGAGAGCTGTATCGATGCAATATCGTAATGATTCAAGAGTGAGTCCAGTCTCGGCAACATTCGTCGACACAATGATACGACGGAATGCCGAAACCATCTTGCCTTCGACTTCGACTTGAAGCTTATTATAATCTTCCATTATCAATCGGTAGTTATCAGTCCCGCCATTGATGTCTGCTGAAGTAATACTGACCGGGAGAATTTTCCTTTTTAATGATGAGTTCAACTTTGAAAGCTCTAACACCATTCGTTTGATTGGAGCCACAGATGGCGTAAATACGATAACATCTCGAATGCCAAAGTTCAGTACATCCGATGGATTCTTTTCTTCGTATGTTTCTAAAGACTTAACTATCTCACAGGTCTTTGTAAAAATATCATCGACATCAGTCAAAGGATAGTTAACTTCAATTGGCTTTGATTGTCCATTAACTTCGAACACAGTCTTTGTGTTGAAGTATTTACCATACTCATCGACATTAAGAGTCGCCGACATTAATATCAAGAAGGGAGGACCTTTACTGAGATTGCGATTAATCAACCTCTTCATCATTAGGAGCACTAAATCAACATCTAACGAACGATCATGAGCTTCATCAATGATCACGAACTTGAACTTCTTGATGAACTGTTCATCACTCATGTTCTTCAGAAACTGAAGAAGAATGCCAGTTGTACTAAATAATATCCCCTTCTCGGTAGTCTTACGGATGAATTCTTGCGTTTGGTAACCGAGGTTGCGGTACAGCTCGATAAAGAGGCCATCCTTGTTGGGTTTCTTGTAAGCTTCAATGTTTGATATATCCCTTGGGATCTCCACTGCCGTAAGGACGCGCGGTTGTGTAATGACAATACGTTTCTTGTACTTCTTGAAGAAGCGGAGGTAAAGGTTTGGGGCTATTGAAGTACTCTTCCCGCTGCCTGTTTTAGATAGCAATATCACCACTCTATCACTCATACTAGTGGCATTCTTATTTTCAAGTTTCTTTCCAAACCAATTCATGATATAATCAATTGGTATAAGCTTGTCTAGATCTGATTGCTTCTCGCCCATCCGTGCCACTAGCGATCCTTTCTTAAGAAGCGTAATTGGCGGACCACCCCCGCCATCTACATTGTCATTTGATGCCACCATGATTTATATAAATGTATATATGATAAATGCTCAAACAAAAAAATGAGTATTCTCGATCATAGCTCAATTTAATCAATCTTATATAGATTGGTATTTATAATGTTTAGCATGCTACGAAGAAGAATGGAATCCATTATGGGATTCCAATCAGTATCATTTGATGAATTAGAAAATGTTGAATTAGATTCGGTTGACAGCATTTGTTTATCCGATACTGCTTCAATATCGGGTAGATCAGCCTCCAGTATATTCGGGAAGCGATCAACCCCAGAGTCATTAAGTAATATTGAAGATATGGATGAGTACGCAAAGCGTAAGGTATTAAAACTGCTGAGATCAATAAAAACACTAGAAAAACTCCATACAGAGCGCAAACAATCAAGAATGTCAATGTTGGCATTCATAGATGTGATCAGGGATAATCAGTATCAACATGTAAGTATGAGTATGATGGAATCATTTATGTCCAAGTGTCTAATGGTACCAAAGCCATACTACTTACATTATTACATGTATTTTCTATACTATGCCCTTCATTACCATAACGTGAGATCTACCACTGATATTATTGACGAAAAAATGAGAGAACGGCATCAGCGTTACTTTGTTTGCATCAAAGCTCAATTAAAATATCTTCATCATATCATAAAGGAGTCAAGAGTACGTAAGACGACTGTGTGGTCATTATGGATAATGTAAATTTGCGAGATTATCAATATCTAATTGATGTCGATGCAACAATGAACAATTACGTTCCTCAGTATCCATTTAGACTATACGAACAAGCCAAATTCACTCAGCATCAAATCACTTTATATCAGGCTAATTACTGCCGCACTGACAGTGAACCAATTCAAGAACAACCGTCTTTAAGTGGCGGAGCAATGACCGATATAGTTTTTGTTGATTTGTAAGTGTTACTCTCTTTTTTTAATTAAATTGTATACAAGAGTACATTGATTCAACGGTAGATAGATCGCTCATCATATTGATGATCACCTTCTCATCTAGAGGTGCATGGTTTAGTTCATCCATATAGCAATCATAATTCTCAATAATGACTGTATTGAGTTTGTCAGATACGATGACCTCATATTTTTTTGCTGTACGAATTGATTGAATGATGATGCTTCTAATGTCTTTGAGTGTGAAGAATTCATTTGGAAAGTATGTTACGTACGATTTGTTAAAAGTGACTGGAAACCGTCTCGGATACATTTTCCCGCATTTGTTTTTTGCAATCGCATCATAGTTATCTTCATTATACTTATCAATCTTAGCAGTCTCAAGTTGCTTATAAATATCTAACGGAGATATCATAAGTTCATTTGAGTATGCGTACCAAGTAGGAGGTATTAACATACGGTGTGGCTTTACTTCGACTAAATACTTATTCGAAGCATATGTGCCTTGTATTCTATTCTCCATTTCTTTTAGAACATGAATTAGTGATCCGTTAGACATGAATACTCTAATAGCTGGGCTAATCTTTCCATACGGGTTCTTTAAGTGTAAACATACCATCGTAGCTCCTATACACATTTCGTTTAACACCTCAATAACATCTGGGGTATTTTCGATTGGGCATCTCAATGCATTTACATATACGAGCAACGCTTTCCTGTGCTCGTACTCGTACACCGATTCAAGTTCGAATAAAAGATTGGAATGTCGACAAAGTCCGATTGCATTAGATTCAAGTGAAATCAACTTGCGCAGATCCGATGGAGATATGAAATACATGTCAAAGCTTTGCGTAATTGCCTTGTTTTGATGTTCAACGTACCCAATTGTATTTGAAATATGGATTGCAGTATCATAGTCTTGAATAGCTTTGATACTAGCGATATTATATTTATCGAGAAGTTGATCTACACTCCATGTATCTGAAATGTCCAATTGAATATTATTCAGAGTCAATCTAGGAAGTATTCCAAAGTGAACAAGTTCTACATTCGCATTAACAATCTTATCATATCGGTCGCTCACATTTGCCCAAAATTCAAGACGGGAGAACGTACTGATTCGAGCATCAGTCCCACGTACCATGTTCACCAATTCAGTTACCGTAAAGGATCTAGTCACATCATTTGCAAGTACTTCTCTAATATGTAGTCTAAAATATTCTAATTGATGAATCATGGTCTAAGCCTTTATTACTTAACTAATCTTGCAATTTTAAAAAAAAGATGCAGTATGCTCTTACAAGCTTCTTAGAGCGCATCCAGAAGATCTGAAGTTGATACCGTATTCTCTTTTACAAATCGTTCGTTCATGATGATCCCATTGTAGTTGGAGCCGATATCGGCAGTAGTGCCCATCAGAAGAGAAGAGCTGATGTTAGTATGAACCACGCTTTCTTCTCCATTCAACCCACACTCGGTGATTGTTTGAATTGGATGCGAGTAGCTCATACTAAGAAGAGAATTGCCAGGGTTACTTTCTTGGACTCCGCCTCTTTCGATGTTGCTTACATATCCATTGTATGTCAATGTGTCCGCGATCAGGGTGTAATGCTTGATATTGATATCGGTGCCACTCATTTCACGAAGACATTGAATTAACTTCATGCGAGCGGCGTGGATACCATACAGTTCTTGGATCTCCAAGATACTATTGGAAGATGTCTTTGGCACATCAATAGCGCGATGGTTGATAATGTCCGTTAAATTGGTGTCTTGCGTACGGATGATGTGCTTCCGAATGACGCTCATGGACCCGTCTTCTTGTTCGACTGTTCTTGGAACAAATTCTTTCATGACAGATGCTGAAATGATTCCATCAATTCCTCGAATGACTACCTTAAGTAGTTTCGAGTGCATCATGTCATAGATCACATGTTGATCGATGACCGTGTCTCTCTTGAACATATCTTTATGGAAGTAGATACGCATGACAATCTCGTCGGAGTTATCATCGGTGTAGACGATGTACAGCTGAGGATATTGCTCCAGTAGCTTTCGGTAGATTGTACTGACTTGCATATTCTTTTCAATCAGTGTAGTGTGAGATAGCTCGAGTCGAACGCACCAGTGAATCAATCCGCTTGGTGTAGACTGATTGATAAAATGCTTCTCGTGGTTCTTCACCATTGATTTGCCTTCTTGTTTGTACGCAGGATGCTTCACTTCGTTGTATGATTCGAAGAATACTTGGACTCTATGTACGAACGTTTTCAGGTTCATCATTTCGATCTCGTTTGCAAACTGTTGCATGGTTGTGATGTCGCCGGCATATTCATCTTTGATAAATACATCCATGTAAGGATCAGCAAGCTGATCGGTTCCTTTGGCTCCATACACCTCCTTAATTCGAGATAAGAAGTTTGACTTGGACGCTCCCGATGCGTGGATCGAGTCGAGAATACGCTGCGTCATACTCTCAGAAGTACATTCCGAAGCAAGCATGCCAATAGATGTTCTATACTCGATCAAAGACTTCTTGTACGCCGAAACGATACGATCAGCGATCAAGTTCAGCAACTTGATATCAATCTTGCTTTGAAGAATGCGCTTGTAGGCAAGACCGATGTCAATGCCGATATTCATCAAAGTGAATGACTTGACAATATGTTCAGGAAGTGTCCTTTTCGCCTTCTCGCAGCTTTCATTGAAATGAGTATATTGAAGTCGGTGCTTCAAGTCTGTGATAGCGTCGCGCCATTCAATTGGACTCATCGGTTCCGCAATAGCTTGGATGTAGTCTTGGTGATAGTACTTGATATTGTCGAAAACTTTCAAGGGGTTGATTGGCAAGACTTGTTGTCCTGACATGAGCGTATCCTTGAAATTGCACGATTCAATTCGGGTGTATCCAGTGCGATACACGTTCCGAATGTACAATGCATTCTCGTACATTTGTTCGAGAACTTTCGCCATCGTCTTATTCCTCATGCTGACTGGAAGAACCGTTTCTTCTAACTTGAATAGTTCGTCGAATTTGCTGTTGCTTGCGATAAGAACTCCAAAGTCGACGTATGTGGCTTTGCGAATATCAACACCATCATCTCCATAGATTTGTTGGAGCTGGAAGTTGTACTTCACGGTGCGTCGACAGTTATCGACGATCACAGCTTCAAGTGCTTTGTTGGCTTTGCGATTGTGATATCCAGTGATACCCGTAGAAAGCGCCTTCGTAGTAATACCGTTGCGACCATCTTGTTGTTGAGCAATAGCAGACATGAATGAGACTCCGGTAACAAATGAATCAGCAATAAAGCCAACCGCTTCAGGCTCGTCGTGGAAACGGCGGGCATATGGAAGCGCTCGCTGGAAATCAAATGCTTTACGCATGCGTTTGCCCTTGATGCTCATTTGACCAATTGAAGAACTGATCTGAAGGATGTTTGTCGGCTTGCCCTTGGTTCCTGACGCGACAAGCTTGGTTAAATTGTTCTTCTCATGATCAAGACTAGACATGACAACTTCCGTAAATTCATCTCCAGGGCTCAGGATGTTCATCTGTTCTTGTTCGTAGAATTCTTCGACGGTCATTCCAATTGGTGGAGTGATTAGTCCGGCGCGATACTTCTTTGTCAATCGATTGGATTGGTGAATAATCGAAGCAGTAACGTCATTGATGTTCTTCAGAGTCTTCTTGTCAATAGCAAAGTCGTCGTAGTTGATGGTGTAGCCATACGTCAGCAAGAATTGCGTAGATACTTGTTGCATGTTGTATAGAAGATCCATCGCAGCGTCGACGCCGTATTCATTGTAGACATTGTGAAAGATACTGTCGTTGACACCTTGACCAATCGACTTCTTATCCAATACGCCGCTCTTGATAACTCCGCGTTCAATAATGACTTGAGTTTCATCAGGTTTGTAATCGATGAATCCGGAGTATTCTGGCTTGTAGAAAGATGCCTTCTTGGAGAAATTGATTTTAGGCAATAGGAGAGATATAATCTCACGGCCAGAGTACTCATTCTTACTTGGGTCAAGCTCTTCGAATCGATGAAGATACGATCCATACTTCACTTGGCTGAGTAGTTGCATCGCTTGATACCGATTGATCTTAATCTTGCTTTTGGTAAACTCAGACATACCGATAGCATTATCGTGGTAAACGCCCATTGCAGGAGATCGATCCTTCAATGAGATAAACCAACGCTTCAGGTTGCTAAGAGTTCCGCATTCATTGCGAGCAATAATGCTGTGAGGTAAATAAATGCTCATAGCATCTCCATCGAAGTCTCCACCGTAAAGAGTATCAGCCACGTTGACAGACAGTCTGAACGTATCTCCATTAGTCAGGATACGAGCTCGATGACCAGAGATAGCACTGTAGAGTAGAGATGGCGCGCGATTCATTGCGACATTATCTCCATCGATCAAATCGCGATAGAGAATGTCACCATACTCCAGCTTGATGTTATCCTTCATTGACGCAATGAGGTATGGCAATCCAGTATCACCTTTGACAAGTTTTGTACAGCCTGGATAGGTTGTATTCTTGTTGAGGAAGAATGTCATCATTCGATCGATGTTATACGGACGAACGACTTCAGGTACTTGGAGTGTCTTCGCGATAGAAAGAGGAATACCCATTTCATCGATGTCGATGAAGTTATCGCCTGAAATTACTGATCGTCCGCCATGCTGGAAACGTTTGCCTTCGAGATTACCTCGAATACGTCCTTCCTTGCCTCGGAGACGAGCACCAAGACTAGTAAGCGCTTGACCGTTACCTCCGACGATACGACTTGAAGCAGCGGTACCCGATGGATCTTTGGCCATGTTACTGTATGTGATCTCAAGGAGATTCAGTAAATTCTCGTTTGAAGCCTTTTCTTCGTCGGTCAATAGCAACGGAATTGATTCATTCGTAGCTACAACATTCTTAATGAAAGTTGTAGTGTCGTTGTTGTTGGAGCGAGTCGAAGACTTCAATTTGCGGACATCTGGGCGAGCGTTGTTTGGTACTGCTGGAGCGGTACGAAGGATCAATGAAGACGGGTGATACTTGCCGCCGATCTTTGACGCGGTATCTTCGCTGACTCTTGAGAATATAGCTTCAATTTCATCGTTGTAAAGACGAACATCATCTCCAGTCGAAAGGCGTTTCAATAGAAACAATGGCTCTTTTGGATCTTTGATGATCGTGGGCTGTTCGTGGTTGCAATTGGCACATACGATCACTTTATTCGGGCTTGAAGCTCGAAAGCTTCCATCCTCAGTGATTTTGCCTAAAGCAAAGCCACATTTGT
>JALBZD010000086.1:0-67727 GCA_038050675.1 Globisporangium cylindrosporum
TCACGATAGCTGCGGTCAGGAACGATCGCGTAGTGGTCTCGCAGTTCTTGCTTCTGCTCGTTTGTAAGACGCACATACGGTGACCGCGTCGGCATCGCGCTGCTCGCTGTCAGCTCTATTGTGTGTGTGCGCTAATTCATTGAAAAGCAGATCAAAGACTGTATGGCTGCGGGCGTTCGGACTGATTGGTGGTTGGTGTCCCTCCAACCTACATGAGAAGCTGGTCAAAAAAAAAATCGGTTTTGGAAGGGTATATCATTTTAGTGGTGTCTCAATTTGGGGGGTTTGCCTGTAGTTTGAAACATCTCTGGTTTCAAGCAGTACAGTGGGAGGACTACTAAGTACTGCTTGTTTTTCAGCCAATCCGTGTGTGCCATGAAGCCTGTTTCCGTAGGATTGAATGAAATTCGTATTTCCCCCAAACCATACAAAAATGCTAGTCGAAGGGGGACACGCAATGCTATTGGCTTAAAACAGCTACTGCAAAAACTGTATCGAAAAGAGTGAGTGTTTTTGCCTGGATGCCGATGTTTTCTACGCTTTTCGGGCTTTTCCATGAAATTATGATTCTAGCCAAATGCGAGCCAGGAGGGAGCGAGCGAGGTTGAGCCCAACCTCATTTGATCGTTTGCAGGCAACGACCACACCACAGGCAGACAGACAACGAGAGAGAGTGAGAGAGAGAATGGATCTCTCGTCCAAGGACAAGACGCGTGGCGCGTACGTGCTAGGCTTGCTCCCTTTGTGTGTCTATTGAGCTGTGTGCTGTATGCGCAGCGCCTTATGTGCTGATGCTGACGTGTGCGCGTGTTCTTTTGAATGACGACACAGCGCGTTCATGGCGACGCACAAGAGCAACATTGCGCTCTGGTCGGGCTTCTTCGTGCTCGTGCTCTTCTGCTACCACCTCTTCAGCGATGGCGACTTTTCGTTTCTCATGGTGCGTTGTATGCTTCACGCTCGCCTTGTGCGTGTGAGTGTGCTATTCACCTAACAACATGTGCATTTGTTGTGTATGGCGTTGTGGCGTTGTAGACGTTTGGATCTTTTGTGCGTGCGTTTGGATTCGCGTTCCTCATTTTCAAGGCGTTCTCACAGCGCTCAGTGGCAGGTAACGGATACAATTCAACTGCTGCTTTGAATACCGACCGTGGACGCGAATCATGATACTAACGTCTCAATGTTTGTGATCAATCGATCGATCTATCCCCACAATCCACAGGACTCTCGTTGAAGACGCTCGAGCTCTACGCGTTTGTGTTCCTCTTTCGTCTGAGCTCCATTCTGCGCTATCAGGGGTATCTCCCGTACGACCGCACCGGTGACTGGCTCTACAGCCTCCTCGAGATCAGCGCGCTCGTGATGTGCTGCGGTGTGCTGTACCTGGTCATGGTGCGCTTCAACTCGACGTACGAGCTGCGCTACGACACCTTCGGCTGGCTCCACGTGCCCACGGAGCTCGGTGCGCTCTACATCTTGCTGCCATGCATTTTTTTCGGAATGGTACGTCCGAAAGAATAGAGAATGTGCTGCCTGCCTGCTATGGTTGTGGTAGATAGATTCTGATGCTGATGACTGCTTTGTTTGTTCATTGCGTGCAGCTGATCCACCCAAACTTGAACCGCAACTGGTTCGCCGATGTCGCGTGGACGATCGCTCTCTACATTGAGGTACGACCGCGATCTGGCAATTAGTTGCCTGCGTGAAAAATGGACGTATCGTAGATTCATACTAACAGCTCATTCTTTCTTGGGGTTTTCAAACAGGCTGTTGCGATTCTGCCACAGCTCTTCATGTTCCAGAAGCGAGTACGTTTGCTTTGTTTATTCCGTTTTCCATTCTGCCCTTGACGGATAATGAGCTGACGCGGCCTCTCATCTCACAACTTATTTATTAGGGTGGTGGTGCGGTGGAGTCGTGCATTTCGCACTTTGTGTACGCGCTGGCGTTCGGCAGTTTCTTGCACTTGGTGTTCTGGTTCTCTTCGTACCACGAGCTCGGCGAAAAGGATGCGGGCCAGCACGTGGGCTACGCGGTTATCTTTGTGCAGATCGGTCACATGCTTATGATGGCAGACTTCCTGTACTACTACTTCAAGAGGTACGCTCACTGTGTAATTCAGAACCAGAAGGTTCTCACTTTCTCTTCTGAGAGGGCGCATGTTTAATGTGCTAACCAACCGTCGCATGTGTGTGTTCTCTGTTTTTGCTCCCATAGCATGAAGGACGGCGGTCCAATGATGCTGCCAACCCACGGCGCGTACCAGGCTTAGGCTTTGGTTGCGCTTGCGTGAATGAAGCGTCCACCTAGCGTGGACATAGTCCAAGAGCGGAAAGAAACAAAAGAGTGAAAGGCTATGTGGGCTCTTAAACAAGAGCACGTGAGAGGGGATCTTTGAAAGCTGTCTTTGCATGTGAAGAATCGAATTTGTTTGTGCGTTTTGCTTTTTAACACCACAAAAGAAGCCGAAAGAAAAAGATCACCTCTTTACCATTTCACAGGAGAGCTGATTGCCAGTTTGATTACCATCTCTGCCTCATACATCATACATCTGTCAGTTCGGCATCTGTCATGGTGATCCTGCAGCTCTCGTTGACGTGCATTGACGTGCAGTTGATGAAAACCACAGGGTCATATCATGACAATCATCACAAGCCCTTGTCTGAGTGCCACGTCACGCCACGCCACGCAACGCAAAACTTCATGAACCAAGAACTTCAAATTTCACATATTGACAAAGAAAAAACCTTATTATCTCTACACGTCCATGCAGGAGGCAGGCGGACAGGATTGACTCTCCGCGACAAGAGACCATCCAAACCAGAGAGTTGCGCTTAAATAACAATTCGGCGGCGCTGACAATTCGCTTCTGCACAGCGCTCTCACGACAACCCCCGATCGTCTTGTGCTTCTTTCGCGTCTCGAACCTGTTCTGCTTTGTTCTGCACTGGACCAATTCGCTCAGCATGCAGCATCCAAGCATGCAGCATGTAGCATCCAACTTCCCCTTCTGACATCTGTCGCTCCTGGGGATACATAACGCTAGAAAGATTCGGACGCTCGTCTTCGTGAGTCTTCGTTCGACTCATTCGCTCGCGTGTCCTTCTTTCTCTCTTGCGCTCTTCTAATAATCGTCAAAGTCCATCGAGCTGTCGCTCGCTATTAACCGGTCGGCAGGCTGCGTGCTCGCCCAGGATACGTCGTCGTCGTTCGCCTCGCGCACCGTGATGCACGTGCTGCACACCTTCACAAGCTGGTTGCGCGCCTTGGCGGCGTTCTTCACATTCGCGTCTGTGAACGGCAGCTTGCGCTTGTATCGCGAGCACGGCCCGCAGCAAATGCGGCCGCACAGTCGACAGTGGTGGCGACGCACGAGCAAACTGAACTTCTTGGAGCACGCCATGCACGACTTCTGCGCCGAGTACGGCACCCACTCGGGCGGGTGCACGATGAACTTTGCGAGCCACCCGAGCTGCGCGGGGGACAGGATGTCGAGCACCAGCACGCCCTCGTTATTCCGGATCGTCATGCTCGCGTGCTCACGCACCAGGCACGCCGCGATCTTCCACAGTCCCTGCGACACAGCGATGTGCAGCGCAGTGTTGCCCGCGGCGTCAATCGTGTTCGGGTCGCTGCCGTGTTTCATCAGCAGGCGAACGATCTCCGGGTCGTCGTCCTGCGCGGTGAGCACGTGCGCGATGATCGGGAACACATCTCGCTGGTTCTTTGTGGTCGGGTCAGCGCCTTTCAGTAGCAGATGTGCCACGACCGCCGGCGCGGACGGCGTGTTCGACGTCGCAGCAAAGTGCAGCGGCGTGTTACCGTTGCGGTCAGGCTGCGTCACGAGCGTGCGGAACTCGGGTGTCGACAGTAGACGCACGGCTTCGAGATTGCCGTACTTGGCGGCGATGTGCAGCGCGATCTGTTCCTGCTTGTACGACTTCATGGACGCGAGGTCGAGCGGCTTGCCGTCATACATGGCGAGCAGCGACGTCACGACCGTCGCATCGCCGCGCTTGGCTGCACGATGCAGCGCCGTGTAACCAGACGCGTCGGGCTTGTACGGGTGGTAGCCCTGCTTCTTCCACTTGTTGGCCGTGACCATGCTGAAGCGCATGGACTCGCTCTCGCGGATCGACGTCATGCTGGAGATGGTCTGCGTGAGCTTGGCGGACACGCGCTCGTTCGACCATACGCGCAGGTTCTTGAGCGCCATGGGGATCTCAAAGTCCGAGTCCATGGTCGACGTGGACGAGAACGACGACTCGTCCTCGTTGTCGCTGGCCGAGTCGTAGTTGGAGCGACCGTATGCCATGATCTGATTCACTAGCTGCTTGTCTGGATCGCGTGCAGGCAGCCTGTCGATAGAGATAGATACAGATAGGAGATTGGAGCTCGTGGACTCAGCTGCGCACTGCAATGGCGAGATGGTGATGGCTGTACTCGTGATGCTTGTAAGAGCTTGCTGCGGAATTGCCCAGAGGCAAGCAAGCGTTCGGTGGGACGCGTAGAGGGCGGGCCAGCGCAGATGGTGCGTCGGAAGCCGTGCGCTCTTACAGTCCGTGGATCGATAGATAAGCTCAGCAAGGGCGACGGCGATAGAGACGGTGGCGGCGGCTGCTGGGAGTAGAGGAAATGCTTCTGCTTTGAGTTTCTCGCATTCGCTGTTGTGTTGCACCAAAAGAGTCCAGAGCAAAAGAGCTGGTAGAGGCGGATCGCCAGGAAGAGGCGAGCGGCTAGCGCCACAGTCCAGAGCGTTGGTCTCTGCAAATTGTCGGAATTTCGGAGACGAAACGCAAAATGCTTCGAAAAAAGTCAGCGGACCACATTCTGTGTCACCGAAAGAGCGTGAGAGAGATGGAAGGAGGGGTAGGGCTAAATGCAGGCGCTGATTGGTTGAAACGAGCGAGTTTCCGCTCCCTCCTAAGCACTATACTTTTGCTTTGAGCACGCAGTCGCGCTTTGTCCACGCGTTTGGCTCGGGTTTACTAATGTAGCGTCCACACTCATCTCACCTCTAAAATATAATCTCCGAGTCCGAGTCACCCTCTATTAGGCCAATCACAGCTGCGCTGAGAAGTCAGCTGGTACCTACTTTTCGCTGAGAAGTCACCCCAAACGTTTCTGTTGCTGTTGTTGCGTGTGGAAAGACAAGACGGCGGTTTGGAATTGAATTGCGATCTTTTCGCATTTATGGATGCTACCGTTTGTTTGTTATCTATCTCCATCGTAGTTCACTATCAAATAGATTTGGGCGAGGTGCTGCTATGACGCTGCTGTGCGCTGGGTGCTGCTGAGTGATCGCCTTGAAGTGACGAGGTTCTCATTCTGAGTGTACGAGCTGAACTCCCCAAATGCACCGCGCGTCACGGGCCTCTACCGTGTTTGGATCGTTGAAGTCGCTGTCAAAGCTGCACTTCTACCAATTGAGACCTGCGACGACTAACTGTAGAAAAAGGATTACTATTGTAAGCCCAGCTGAACGTTGCCTGTTGGCAGCAGTAGAAGCACATGAGGTGTGAGTAACACACCACCACTAAATTGTGCCAATAGTAGCAAACACCGATATATGTAGTAGCCGAGTCTCTTTTTGTATAATACTTGAAGCCCTCGTCCACTTTCTCCACGTCCCCGTGGCAGTTTTGTATAATATGGTAATGTGCTCAAGATATCTTGCGAACGGGATTTCTAGACCACGATTACAATGTGGACCACGTGTAGCCCACCCAATCTCTCATCTCAGTGCTATCAGTACATTATGTGATTGTTGGGCTAAACCACATCGAGTACTGAGTTGCTTTCTCTTGAAAACAGAACATAAGAACTGAATTAAGTGAGCTTTGACATCCGACCACCAGCATACTGAATTATGGTAGCAACTATTTCTATCACTGAAGGAGAGCTGTGACAGCTGTTTTCGTTCTGGTCATCGGTATATTTGCGCAGTTATTGTGCCAAATGCAAAAGGGTCTGATTTTTGCGAATGAAAGCCCCAATATCCAAACCCAAAATTGATCACCATCAAAGCACACAGGCAGATGGAGTCGCTCTTCGTGCGCTCGCTGGCGCTGCCGGCCACCCCAGAGGCGCACTGCCTCGTGAGCGCGTCCCGCACCACGTCGGACGGCACGTTCGCCGTCGCGAGTGCGTCCGAGGGCGTCATCCGCGTCTACGCGGCGTCCTGCGCAGCGCTGCTGCACGAATTCGCGTCGATCCACCGGCGCATCTACGCGCTACACTACACGAGCTTCTCGGACTCGCTCGTGACGCTCGAGAGCGACACTCTGGGCAGTGAAGACGAAGAAAATGACGGTGGCGACGTCGAGACGTTCCTGTGCGTGTACCACGACTGGCGTGAGCGCAAGATGGTGCGTGGGTACACGCTGCCGCTGGGGGTGCTAGAGAGCCCGAGCTCCAAGCGCAAGGCCGACTGCGTCGCTGTGTGCAGCTTCACGGGCCGCGTGGTGGTCGCCATGGGGGACGTGCTCAACATCTGGCAGTGCAGCCGCGGCTTCTTCGAGCACGTGATGGAGCTCAAGGTGGACATGGCGCAGCAGCACGCGTTCCTGCAGGTCGAGTTTGTCGCGATCCACGGCGTGTACGTGGCATACGCGTCGCAGACTGAGGTGCGCGTTATGGAGATTCACGTGCGCGGCGCCAAGGAAGCCGGAAGCAATAGCGGCAGCAGTAGCAGTAGTAGTGCTCATGCCGTGTCGCTGAAGCCGCTGGCATTACAGACGAGCCCCCTTCAACAGCAACGTCGCCATCAGAAAGACAAAAGCGTCCGCCAGGAGTCCTCCTCACGTGGTCACCGCGCGCCAGAGGACGAGACCGACTGCGTTAACATCGCGTCGCTCGACGATATGGACGCTTTTGTGGAAGTGGCCATCCCATGCTCGAGCTACGGCGAGATGGATACCGTGGACCAGCGCGACGAAAAGCGCATCTTTGACGACCAGGACCACGTACCCATGGTGCTCGCGCGCAACGAGGCGCAGCAGGAGGCGTGGAACCTTGCGGGCCTGATCAAAAGCCAGGACATCCGTGTGAACCAGGCGCTGTCGTACGTTGTGGGTGAGAGCGACGTACAGGTGCTGCTGCAGCGCTTTCTGCCGCCCAACCACTGCGTGCAGTCGCTTGCGTTCCTGCCCGAGACGATCGACAACCAGGTGAGCGTCGAGGCGCGCAGCTACACACGGCTGCTGGTTGCGACCCAGCGGGACGCCTTTTTGTACTATTTCCTGTCACAGGAGGCCGACTTGACACGCAAGAAGATGTCCAAGAAGGTGCTCGGCAAGGGCGAGCGCACCAAGTCGCGCGGTATGCACACGCCCATCACGGTCGGCAGGGCCATTGCTGTTGCCGTTGGCAAGAGTCGTGATTCGTTCGCGAGTAGCCTTGACGATGATACCGAAGGCGAGGACGAAGCGAGCGAATCGACTACAGGTACGACAACAGCCGACGACGCAGGGTCGAGCGCCGAGTCTGGCCGCGTGGTCATGTACTACAAGTTCTCGTCGCCCGTGACATGCATCGCTGCCAACAGCTCGTTCCTGTTTGTTGCGACGCTGTCAGGGCTGCAGGTGTGGTCGATCTGGAGCCCGTGCCACTACGTGGCCGCCAGCCGCGCGCTGAGCAGGTCGCTCGTGCCGCAGCCCGCGCAGCCGCAGCTGCTGTGCACGCAGCCGATGCCGTTCCCGGCGTCGCAGATCGCGGCGCTGGACTCATACGTGGTATTGCTCCCGAAGCCAGAGAAGGCTCAGCAAGTTGTGCCGCATGATTTCATCCGACTAAGCAGCATGGCGGCCGCCGACCGTCTCCCAGAGGACGAGTTTGAACTGCGGCGTGGCAGAGCGAGCCATCGAGCGTACCCCTCGGACCAGGTCCAGCGGAGCGTGTTAATCTTCCAGCAGAGCCCGCCGTCGCTCATCTTCTCGTACATGCGTAAGGGGATCCTGTTCCCTCGTGGCGGTGATAGTGATGACAATGGTGGCGACGGCGTGATGAAGCCAAGCCAGATCGACCTGTTACTGAGTCTCTTCTCGCTCTACAGGTACCGCGCGGACGTCGGATTGGATCTGCTCCACCTGCACAGCAGCAGCAATGACTCAAGCAATCCGAGTATCGGCGATGCGAAGGAGAAACTAGCGCTGGAGCTCGAGACGAAGCTCTACGACACGATCGCCAAAGCGTGCGCGGCGGATCTCGCCAACGTGTTCATGTCGGTGGCACACCGGAACCTGTCGCGCGCGGCGCTGCTGTACGTAGCGTCCAGTGTCCCGTCGAGCAACGTGATGCAGCGCTTCCAGGCGATCATGGACGACGAGAACCGAGCCGACGTGATCGACGCCACGGGCAAGTACCTGGACGCGTTCGTGTTCCCGTCGTCCGAGTCACTGCCGTCGATCGGTGCGAGCCAAGCCGCCGCGTATGCACTACGAAAGCAAAGCAGCAGTGAGAGCACCGAGACCAACTTTACGCGCACCGTGCTGCTGCACTATGGCAAGTACGCCCCCGAGCAGCTCTCGCGCCTGATCGTGGACTCGAGTCTGCGCTGGTCGCTGCAGGACATTGAGTTTGGGCTCGAGAAGCTCACCGAGTCGACGAGTCAGAGCGTGCTCGTCAAGATTGCGACGCTGGTGCTGATTTTGCGTGCTTCGAGCTTCTCGTCCGAGGATTGGGACGCATTCAAAGAGACAACTGGGACAGCGGAGGAGAACAGCGCAGAGAGGGTCGACCATTTCCTCTCGCTTTGCTCGTACGAGTCCATGGCGAGCCACGTGACGCACTTGCTGAGCGATCACCGAGATGCGCTCGTCCACCTGAGCGTCACGCACCCAGAGCTGCTTGTCCAAGTCGTGGAAACGACCATTAGCACGAGCTCCAATAGTGAGACCAAGCGCTTCACCTCGTCCTCGTTCGCGCACGCGCTGCGTGAGAATGCCCCGAAGGTGCTGCTGCAGATCCTCGAGCGCGTGTTCACGAGCGCCGTGCGTCGTCAGGAAGCCGTGTTCTCGAGCCTGCTCTTCTGCTTGAGCGTCATCGGAGACGCCGCCGAGCCGTCAATCCAGCGCCTGACCCAGTACCGCTCTCCGTCTTCTCCAGCTGTTGCCAGAAAGAGCGATGATGCTGCCTCAATGACGACGACGACGACGACAACATCCGCGTTTGTGGCGAACCAGTGCTTTGTGGTCCGGTTCCTCGTGTTTGTGCTCGAGATGTTCCCCGTGCTGGAGCAGCTCGTGGAGAAGGAAGAGCTCCACGAGGATGAGGACGACCTCAAGCGCGTGAAAGCGGTGATCGGCCTGGAGATGATGGCACTGTGCGTGAAACTGAGCTCGTTCGCCCAGAGCCTGAACAAGACCAGCAGCAACAC
Organism: Globisporangium cylindrosporum; assembly: GCA_038050675.1. Taxonomy (NCBI): domain Eukaryota; phylum Oomycota; class Peronosporomycetes; order Pythiales; family Pythiaceae; genus Globisporangium; species Globisporangium cylindrosporum. The sequence continues at coordinate 9,377 of JALBZD010000086.1, forward strand.
TGGTAATGAAGACGTTGACCGTGTTATTGCAACTGTACTGGATCTTTTTGACCAGAGAGGAGGCTCTCAGGAAGACGATAAGGGTGAAGCGGATGCATTGGCGGCTCAGCTTCCCGACTGGGTCCACGAGTACCTGGCAACACGCTGCTTACCGAGTGGAACTTCATCGTCATCATCTTCATCAGAGCTGCTGTTGCTACGTAGCAGGCTTCGGTTCCTGTTCACGCTGGCGCTCGAGCTGCAGCAGGAGAAGGATTTAATCTCGCCCTCGGAGATCTTGCGCGTCTACGAAGTTGCTGTTACTGGCACAAAGAAAAAAGGCGGCAAGAAAGAAACGCGATCGTCCTCATCAGCAGCCACAGTGTGGAAGCTGGAAAATAATTTTGCGGCGCTGGTGGTACTGTTGACGTTGCCTCGGCTCTCCAGGTTCCTAGACCTTCGCTCATTCACACAAATGTGGCTCACTCAAGTTGAAAAGCTCGCTTACCAACTTGTTCTTGTTATTCACGTGTCGATATCACTATGTAGGACGATGGATGGACTGCAGCTGATCGCCGCGCGTGCAGACTTCATCAACTTGTTCCTCCCGTACGGAAAGTGCTACTGCATGACGCTGGAAGAGTGGAGTTTCCTCATCAAGACGCTCTCTGCGATCTCTGAAAACTCGCCAGAGGTACGCAAGCTCATACCAGTATTGCTGGGATTTGTACCCACGTATGTGTGTGTATGTGTTTGTCGCTTGCGTAGAACGAATCCGCCCACGACGAGATCGCGATCCTCGAGAGCGTGCTCAACCACATTTGCTCGACGCTCGGACCAGAAGATCTGCTCCAAGTGCTGCCGGACGACGGCGACCTCGCGATGTACATGGCGACGATCGAAGCCAGCGTGCGCTTGGGGGAGGCGCAGGAGAAGACACAGGCAGACCATTTCGTCGCGATCCGTGCACCGTAAACGCAACGTTACGTTACTCGCCCGCCCCAGTTTTGTTTTGTTGCGCTCTCTCTTAATCGTTGAAAGTCGTAATGTATTGTTGTCATTGTTGTTGTTGTTGCTGGAGATGTGCTCCACCGTAGCCAATGCCCTGGCTCTCAATGAGTCTCGTGATTGCGTCAATATACTGTCGTCACAAAGAGAAAAGTTCGTCAGTCAATCATGACTCAGAATTCTAGAGGTCTCCACACCATCTATTATATCAGCCAATGCAAGACGTACTGCGGCGCGAATCTGGCGGAACTTTGGTTTCCGTCTTCCCTTAATAAACGTGCGAAAGTGGACGACCCAGCGCTCGTTCGCCTTCAGCGCGATGTAGCTCTCGTCGCCCCTCGCGCGCTGCACGACCTGGTTCTCCTCCTTGAGGTTGAGTTCAAAGAGCATCCGTGACGTGTCGTCCAGCGGGGCCGCGGTGCTACTCGAGCGGTTCGAGCGGTTCGCGGCCGAGAAGGAGAATGAGGTGGCACCGCCTATCCCTCCTCCGGTCGGGTACTGTAGCTGCTGTTGATGTTGATGTTGTTGCGGAGATGCCACCGGCATCATCGTTGGCATCCACACAGGAGGCGCCTCCATGGCGATCGTGCTCGTGTGGCGCGGCAGGAAGCGGCCGTCCCAGAAGAGTAGCTGGTCGAGCTCCTGCAGGAACTCGCGCACCTGAGGGGCGGGAGTCTGCGGCGGCAGGCGGATGTCCAGCCTCAGCGGCCAAAAGTGCGAGTGGTAGACCGCAGTGGTGGACGTGACGGTGCCGCCGGCGGGGATGTACGTCTTGGTGTTGTCGTCCGTGTCCAGCACGATGAAGCCCAGCGGCGCGTCGCTGACGCTGCCCTTGGACTTGCCCTGCACGTCAATGTGCGTGTCCAAGTGCAGCATGTTGGACAGGAACATGTAGTGCGCGCCCATGACGTTGCGGAGCTAAAGTGGCAAGGCCACACGCAAGACCATAGGTAGGTTAGTAAAGTTTGATACGTAGGCGCACCATTGTGTCAGATAGTGTACAAGAATGCTGCTTACCAGAGGCAGCATGGAGAGCGCGATGGCCAGGAAGAAGCCCGTGGAGAGCACGAGGCGCACGTAGTTGTCGTCACTGATGAAGTTCGCCAGGTAGTACGTGTACACGACGAAGATCAGCAGCAGCATCTTGGCCAGCTACAACATCATACGATCCAATTCGCATCATCACATTGTTACCATATTAGCACCACACTCAGTACACGCGCCCATGCTAAATTGATAGTTATATACGCGTTTCCATGAACGTACCGCGGTTCCTTCATGCAGCAGGGTTTTCCGCCCGGGCTCCTCGGATTTGCTGTACCCTTCGATGCCCTTGCGTACGATCACCTGACAAATACGTAATGAAGCGTTAATGACCAAGGCGTCTTCACAGATAAATACACACATGTGCGCACTCACCACGCGCAGCAGGTTGCCGCCAGCATCCATCCAGATGATGAAGCAGACGCCGAAGAGCCACACCGGCCACTGGCAGAGGAACATCGAGAGCTGCGAGACCTTGAGCGCGATCCAAAGCAGCCCCGCGCGGCAGAGCAGCGACGTCTGCCACATCATCAGCGACTTCGCGTCGTCCGGCCAGCTGCACATATAGAATAGCGTCGCGTACGGAGGTGCGCGGTGTTAATAGTATATAGATAGAGAGATGGAAGACAATAGAGAAAGCATGGACGGACGTACAGCCATTTCTTGGGCGTGAACTTGCGCAGCAGGAAGAAGACGCTACGCGCGATGGGGTGCGCGAGCACGGCCGAGAGAAAGAAGAGCACGATGGAAACGTACGTGTGGATGCTCCCGCCGCGCGTGTCCTGCCACCATGTCTCCCAGCCGTCCAGCTCGATCACGCAGAAGTCCGCCATGCTTACTGCCTTCTCGTCCTTCTTCTTCTTGCCGTTATTATGGGCAATTGCCGATTTTACTTCAGCAATTCATCCAGTTCCGTCACGTTGCCCAGAAAGGAAATTCCCAATGCAATGATGTGATTGAATGAAATGACGAAACAAGCAATCTGATTGGCGAAATTTAGTTCAAATGCAAAGGAAACCGCACCAGCTGACAAATTCACATGTCTAATCAGCCTGACCTCCATGAGCACACTGTATTGTACTCACTGTTGGACTGTGCTATGCTATGATGTGCTGTCTGCGTAGCCCTCTCTCTCTCGCACACACACTCTCTCTACAGGTCGTCCTCGTCGTCCATGTCTTCGTCGTAGGACTCATAGCCGGCCTCTCCGCCTTCGTCGTCCTCGCCGGCAGCCTCGCGGCGCAGTCGTCGCGCCTCCTCCTTCTCCTTCTCGAGCTTGCGTAGGTGCGCACGGCGGTCGCGCTCGCGCATGCCCTCGAGCGTACCTTCGAACTCCTTGGCCTCCTTCGCGCGGATCAGCGCGATCTCCTGCTCACTCAGCACGATCTCCTTCGACTGGCAGCACTTGGCGCAGATGTCGCGCTCCTGTTGCGTGCCATAGCGAAACAATTGGCAACATTAGAGTACTGATTGCGCGGCTTGCGACGAGTGGCTCGTATCCTACCTTGGCGCATGGATCGCACGACGCATGGTACGCGGATGTGACGTTCTTCTGGTGACAGTGAATGCTGCAACACGCGCGAACGAATACAATAACAACAACAGCGTGTCAGTATCATACGCACATACGCACATACGCACATACGCACATACGCAGTAATACACACAGCCAGAGCAAGACATGGCGTACCAAGACGCGGGCTGCGTGAGTGGTTTGTATTTGCGGTACTTCTTGCGCCACTCGATCTGCTTACGGCACTTCTCGCAGAGCCCATAGATGGGTAGTGACAGGATGCGCTCGGTCTTCTTGGACTTGGGGTTGTGCTTGAACGCGAACGAGTTCTGGTACTTGGGCGCGCCCTTCTTCACGTTGCCGCGCTGGGAGCTCATCTTAAACGCTGCTTGATGTGCTGGTTGCTGGCGTGTAGCAGCTCTTGCTGGTGTGTGCGTTGAGCTGTCTGTGTGGATGGCTTGATTGATTGATTGGCGCTTGCTTCCTCGGTGGGGCCTCAATAGAGAACCCACCACAATAGTGGACCCATATTGGCACAGTGTGCCACTTTCTCTGGTCCAGCCAGTTAGAGCTCCTCTCCTGTTTGAACATGGCTACATTTGACAGCGACCATCACTCCTTTGCCCACCAGCTCGCTCGCTCACTTGGTAAGAGATGCGATCTTTCGCAGCGCTCCAGGAAGACGACGCTGACGCGCGCGCCACGAACGCGCTGCTGCTGGTGGTGAATGCGATCGGCGTCCCCGTTCTCACGAGGGAATATGGCGAGGTGCACACGCCGCCCAGCGCCGCCGTGGGCATCCTCAGCGCACTCTTCCACGCGTCCGCGAAGGGCGGTGAGTCCCCCCACTTACTGCACGCGCTCGAGTCGGAGCACCGCAAGATCGTGTACCACGTCACAAAGCAGGAATTGCTGTTGTTGTTTGTATGCGATAAGCAGCAGCATGAGCGAACCACTCTCTCCAATCGAATGACGACAAGGATGCTGGAGACCGTGAGTGCCGCTGTCTCGATGTTACTCAGCAGCCAGAGCTTGGAGAACCTTGACGCGTCCAAGCAGCGACTCGCACTGTCCAAACACACAAAGATGATCGACTATATTGTCAAGAACTTCCGAAAGGATGCTCGATTGCTGTTGGGTCGACCGCTTCGACATGTTCGCATTGAGCAAGTGAAGAGTATCACGTCGTCAAAGCTGCAGCAAGGCATTTGGCTTCGGGATGGACTGGTGGTTGCCGAGTACCACCAGCATCACGCTGTCAACAGTTGCAAGCTTGACGCAATTGAAATCGCGGTGCTGATCATACTGAGCGAGTGTCTGGCGTCGCGAGGGTTGCACAGCGCTCGTGAGATTGTGAGAGTTAGCTGCGCTTCCAGTAGCGGCGGTGTCATCGCGAGGTTGACGATTGAGAGTTCCGAGTCTTTGCGCACGACTTGCATCGGCATCTTTAGTGAGGACGTGAGCGAGCATGAGCTGCGAGAAGAGGTGGGATCAAACAGGGATTGTGCACAAGTTCATTGGGTTTTGCTTACGAATACTCATGAATGTCCTTGTTGGTTTTGAGTTTGAATGCAGGAGCACAAGCTTATCACGTCAGCTTATTTCGAGGAGGATGGAAAGACTCCAGTTGACTCGTCTCCCTCACCCCCCATTGCGCTGCTGAAACGCTTGTCGACGACCTTTATTTGGTGCGAATCATATTCCGTTCAGCTTTTTCATCCCGTTGGTTGCCACCTACCAAGCTGATTTTGTTGCGCTGGCGTGAGTGTATTGTGCAGTGGGTACGCATTGCGACTTGATCAAATGGCGTCACCTTCCTGTCGAACCTTCAGCTTCCTCAACCCGAACTGGAAGTCCGTGTGGACTGAGAGTATTCAGCAAACAGAGAACAACTCCAGCGTCGTGGAGAAAGAGGCTATAAATGGCATCAGTGAAAACTTCGTCTGGAAGACACTGTGCGAGTTCGTAGCTCTTCGTCTGGACTCCCCGCCAAGGGCTTTAGGAGCTTCACAGCCTCTGGATTACAAGCGAGAAGACGAGGTAGGTCTTTTTCTTCTCTCTTGGAGTTTGGTTTCCAAGTGAAAAGCGAGAACAAACCAGCGAACACGAAATTCACACTGTGTGCAATTTGTCTCCAGGTATTCTCGTTCCTGCACCACATGCGCGGTCCGCTGCAGTTCTTCTCTCTGTGTATGGGCTCGACACCATTGCAGCAAATTTCAGCCATTGGAGATGCTCTGTACCAACATTTCTCAGCCTCTCAGTAAGAGAAGTAAACAGATAACCTGGGTTTCATGAATTAAAAGCGCAAATAAACGGATCCCAAAACTATTGAATGCGTACACGTGCTGCCTACTTTGGGTCACCATTCTCCACCAGGTTTGGTGACCCAGTCTTCTGCACGTACGCCTTGATGTTCTCCATGGTCGAATGAGCAATACTGTTGAGCGCCTCTTTCGTGAAGTACGCCTGGTGGCCCGTGATGATCACGTTCGGGAACGTGAACAGCCGAGCGAGCGTATCGTCTGCGATGATGGAGCCAGAGCGGTCCTCGTAGAAATAGTCACCCTCGCCTTCGAACACGTCCAGACCCACAGCCCCCACTTTTTTCGACTTGAGCGCCTTCACGAGCGCTGGGGTATCCACCAAACCACCGCGGCTGGTGTTGATAATGGTCACGCCGTCCTTCATCTTCGCGATGCTCTCATTGTTCACGACGTGGCGTGTCGACGGAAACAGCGGACAGTGAAGCGAGATGATGTCGGATTGAATCCAGATTTCGTCAAGAGACACGTACTTGACGCCATATTTAAGCGCCTCCGGGTTCTGAGCAACGTCGTAGGCGATGACGTTGCAACCAAAGCCGCTGCAAATGCGCGCGAACAACGCGCCGATCTTGCCCGTGCCGATCACGCCAACCGTTTTCCCGTTGATATCCGAGCCAAGAAGGCCATCCAGACGGAAGTTGAGCTCGCGCGTGCGGTTGAACGAGCGGTGGATCTTGCGGTTCAGCGTCATCATCAACGCGGCAGCGTGCTCCGCGATCGCGAACGGGGAGTAGGCAGGCACGCGCATGACCGGTATGTTGAGCTCTCGCGTGACGTCGAGATCGACCATATCATACCCTGCGCAGCGCAGAAAGAGCGCGCGCGTGCCGTTGGCGTGGAGCTTGCGGAGCGCCGCCTCGTTCGCTTTATCGTTGACGAAGATCACGACACCCTCGCAACCAGTCGCGAGTTGCGCGTTATGTACGCTCAGTCGGTTTTCGAAGAAGCTGAGGATGCGCATGGCGTACATACCGTACCAAAGTTAGGTTAGATCGATCACACAGTTGATGTATTCGTAGCAGGGTTAAGAAGGAGAGGAAGAGCGACGTACAGTAGCTCGTGGTCTTTCGCAATACCGTCTCTCTTCGCGATATCCGTCATCGACTCAATGTCGTACTGATGCGCCGAGAAGAACGCGATCTTCATTCCCTTCTTGGCGTCTGGACGTGTTTTGTTGCTAGTGGCGTTTGTGGTGCTGCTACAGCTCGCTATGAACTTCGGACAGTGCGACAGCGGGGGTGCTGCGACTGCGCCGCATCGCACTCGAGAGCGCAAGAGCGCGTGGACGAAGCTTCCTGCTGCTGCTCGGCGCATGACGGTATTTGAGCTGCTGCTTGTGGTTAAGCTGTTGACGTGGCGTTCAGGCGGGGGAAGCGTGAATGAGTGCTCACGTCGAGATAGAGACAAAGAATGGTAATAAATGGGTAGATAGACAAGCCATCTGTGTCGCGTGTCTTTTTGCGTGAGAAAAGAGCTTTCGGTGGTCGAGCAGATCTTTTCGTACTCGTTATTACTGAAAATTGACACAACACAACCGTTTCAGAATATGAAAATGAAAAAGGGTGAACATTGATATTGACAATCAACTTGGGCAGACTGGGAATACGGAGATATAGAAAAGGAGATCTAGCGGATAACAGTGCGTTCCTGTTAGTTCGCGATTTGGTTCTTGAGCTCGCTCTTCGCGACGTACGCCTGAATGTTCTCCATCGTCGTGTGCGCAATGTTGTCGAGCGCTTCTTTCGTGAAGTACGCCTGGTGGCCCGTGATGATCACGTTTGGGAACGTGAACAGGCGAGCGAGCGCATCATCCGCGATGATCGCACCCGAGCGGTCTTCGTAGAAGTAGTCGCCCTCGCCCTCGAAGACATCGAGACCAACCGAGCCGACCTTCTTGGACTTGAGCGCCTTGACGAGCGCCGGCGTGTCGATCAAGCCGCCACGACTCGTGTTGATGATCATCACGCCCTCCTTCATCTTCGCGATGCTCTCCTTGTTCACAACGTGGCGCGTAGATGGGAAGAGCGGACAGTGGAGTGAGATGATATCGGACTGAGCCCAGATTTCGTCAAGAGACACGTACTTGACGCCGTAACTGAGCGCTTCCGCACTTTCAGCAACGTCATAAGCAAGCACCTTGCATCCGAAGCCGCCGCAGATGCGAGCGAACAACGCGCCAATCTTGCCCGTACCGATCACGCCAACGGTCTTGCCATTCAGGTCAAAGCCCAACAAGCCGTCTAGACGGAAGTTGAGCTCGCGCGTGCGGTTGAACGAGCGGTGGATCTTGCGATTCAGCGTCGTCATCAGCGCGGCCGCATGCTCTGCGACGGCGTACGGCGAGTACGCCGGCACGCGCACGACAGGGATCTCGAGTTCCTTGGCGACGGCGAGGTCGACCATGTCGAAGCCAGCGCAGCGCAGGAAGAGCGCGCGCGTGCCGTTGGCGTGGAGCTTGCGGAGCGCGGCTTCGTCGGCAGTGTCGTTGACGAAGATGACGACGCCCTCGCAGCCGTCGGCGAGCTGCGCGGTGTGCACGCTCAGTCGGTTCTGGAAGAAGACGAGCTCGTGGTCCTTGGTGACGCCGTCCTGCTCGGCGATGACCTTCATAGACTCAATGTCGTAGGCGTGGGCGGAGAAGAAGGCGATCTTCATGCCGGTTGGGGTCGCATGGGAATTCTTCATGTTGAATGCGGTGGGGTGGGTGGTTGCGCTGAGTTACTTTGGACTTGTGAAGTGCTTGGCAAATTGTAGAATGGTTGCTTGGGAGCGCCAACTACTGCTGCTTGGTTTGAGGCTGCGGTGCCTGCTGGGCGGATGCGATGGTGGTGCTCTCAGGAGCTCTCCTAAGGGTGAACGAGTCGATCACAAGTGCAGAAGCGCAAAGACGCGCTCCCGTTTTGCTTCAGAAAGAAGGCTTTCTCACTCATTCACAAGAGGCGCAGCTCTTCTCGCATTGCTTTGCTGCCTACCGTGTGTCTGTCTGGTTGTGCGTGGAAAAGAAACGCGAACGAGCGAGTCTCTTTCGTCTTCTTTTCTGCTTGGGTCCAAAGATTCACCAGTTTGGAGCGTTTCTTTCTCACATTGACAGGCATTACTTTTACTCTGTGTATGAAAAGGTATACCTATCTATCTAGCATGTGGAGCTTTTTATGAAAAGGTATTCCTGCCTAGCTGCCACCCAGAGCGTTAGTAAAGCACTCTATACAACCCTATTTATGTTTTGTAAATGCATCTGGACGCATTACAAGAGGTGGTGACACGTCGACAAGCAAGTTCGAACTAAAATTGACACCACCGTCGTCATCGGGGGTTGTCCCGCGCACATGTCTAATCAATCAAGCGAATGACGTGCTCGATGCTCGCTGTTGATTAGACCTGGCGCTTGATTCGCGCTTGATTTCAACATGCCCGTGTGCCTGGATTTAATGCTTCTCGCTTGCGCTCTCTGCATGGGGAGTCGTTCGTTTAACTCAGAAAGTGAAAAGACGAAGACGACGGCGGCGCATTTCCCTGCGACGCACTAGATTCAGCAGTCTGAGCATTTAGATTTGGGGGATGTGGGTGCGAGGGCCACGTGTCTTCATGCCACCACTGGAGATGCGAAGCGTGTGCACACCATGACGCAGCGGATAGACAGCATGTCGCATCACAAAGCTTAAATACATGGACATTTTTGTGTGTTACGCTACGAAGAAAGATACGTCTGCGAGTCGGAGCAGCTGAAGCCAGCTACAGCAGCACTTTGCAACCGTCGCGACAATGACGCGTGGCTAGTTCTTATAGGCGACTCATTGGAGCTGCTCCTGGAGATCTTCAGTTGCTTTTTACCTCGTTCTTGAGCTCGCTCTTCGCGACGTACGCCTGAATGTTCTCCATCGTCGTGTGCGCAATGTTGTCGAGCGCTTCTTTCGTGAAGTACGCCTGGTGGCCCGTGATGATCACGTTTGGGAACGTGAACAGGCGAGCGAGCGCATCATCCGCGATGATCGCACCCGAGCGGTCTTCGTAGAAGTAGTCGCCCTCGCCCTCGAAGACATCGAGACCAACCGAGCCGACCTTCTTGGACTTGAGCGCCTTGACGAGCGCCGGCGTGTCGATCAAGCCGCCACGACTCGTGTTGATGATCATCACGCCCTCCTTCATCTTCGCGATGCTCTCCTTGTTCACAACGTGGCGCGTAGATGGGAAGAGCGGACAGTGGAGTGAGATGATATCGGACTGAGCCCAGATTTCGTCAAGAGACACGTACTTGACGCCGTAACTGAGCGCTTCCGCACTTTCAGCAACGTCATAAGCAAGCACCTTGCATCCGAAGCCGCCGCAGATGCGAGCGAACAACGCGCCAATCTTGCCCGTACCGATCACGCCAACGGTCTTGCCATTCAGGTCAAAGCCCAACAAGCCGTCTAGACGGAAGTTGAGCTCGCGCGTGCGGTTGAACGAGCGGTGGATCTTGCGATTCAGCGTCGTCATCAGCGCGGCCGCATGCTCTGCGACGGCGTACGGCGAGTACGCCGGCACGCGCACGACAGGGATCTCGAGTTCCTTGGCGACGGCGAGGTCGACCATGTCGAAGCCAGCGCAGCGCAGGAAGAGCGCGCGCGTGCCGTTGGCGTGGAGCTTGCGGAGCGCGGCTTCGTCGGCAGTGTCGTTGACGAAGATGACGACGCCCTCGCAGCCGTCGGCGAGCTGCGCGGTGTGCACGCTCAGTCGGTTCTGGAAGAACCTGCAGCATCATACAGTTATTCACGCAGATCAACTAACTGTCACTAACTGTCAGCGCCTGATAATGCATGCATACATGTTACGTCAAGATGCCGAGAGACACACACGTACAGGAACTCGTGCTCGGGCGTGACGCCCACCTGCTGCGCGATATCTTTGAGCGAGTCGATGTCGTAGGCGTGGGCAGAGAAGAACGCGATCTTCATACTTGTTGCTTGGTGGTGAAGAGAGACGGGATGGACGGAGGCTGCTTGGTGCTTGGCGTGGCGAATTGAAGAATGAAGAAGTGTTTAGCATTTGGCCAACCAGCAAGGGATCTGTGGGCAAGAAGGCTTGCTTTCACCTGTGCTCGTTGCACAGACACGCGAGAGTGCTCCTCCTTGCTTCAACCACTATCAGAAGGTACTTTCGCCTTGTCGATTGTGGACCCCATTAGTTTCACTATCGTGTTGCAAGTTAAAACAGAATACAGGGTTTTTTGCATGAAAAAAACTGACTTCCCAAAAAATATGCACTAAAAGGGAAACAAAAATACGGTGCCTTTATTATAATATCCTCAAGCAGGGCTTTTACCCTTGTAAAAGTAAATTGGCGACCTTCCAAAAAGTGTGCACATATTGCTCTTTCTGTGAAGGTTTGCGTGAAGTCAGAAGCGCATCCTTAGCCTTGCATTCACTATTCAATTTCTTCATAATTTAGTCAAGACAACTGGCAGTTCAAAATCAGCAGCACTTCACAAAGAAAGCAGCATGGACGTGGTGACGGCAATCGAGGCACAGCAGAAGACGCACCCGCCGCTCGCGGGCCTGCCGCTGGCTGCGCAGATCCTGGATGACCTGCCGCTCTTCATCGGCGAAGCGCGCGCCGCCATCGTGCGTTTGTGTGTGTTTACCTCTCTCTTTGTTGGTGCTTGCCGCTCATTCATCCATCCATCTGAGTCTGTGAATGTGTCAATCTGTGCGCATCACAGGATGGCGAGTTCCTTCGCGAGCGCGGCATTGGAGCAGTCGTGTCGCTCGGCACCGGTAACATTGCAGTAAAGGTGAGTGCCAATAGACAATATTTATACAACAGTGGTGGCATGTAGGTACCATGCATTCATCTATCATGATGACTACACCTTCATGGTATTAATCTGCATCGTGTGTGGCGTTCGTGTCATCAACCAGTCTTCGCGCGTGCACTGCGTGGACATCCTGGACATGGAGGAGGAGCTGCTGCTGCCGTTCTTCCACGAGTGCATTGCGTTCATCCGCGCGAATCTGCAGGAGAACAGCACAGCGGTGCTCGTGCACTGCGTCTACGGCCAGTCGCGCAGCGCGGCGATCTGCGTCGCGTACTTGATGGCGACGCGGCGAGTATCGCTGCGAGACGCGTATGACACCGTGCAGCGCGCGCGGCCGTGCATCTACATCAACTCGGGCTTCCTGCGCCAGCTGGAGCTCTTTGAGCGCATGGACGCAGTCGCAGACATCATGGGCGACACGCCAGCTCACGCCGAGGTATGTTTGGCTATGTTGTTGAGAGTAGATAGTGGATGTTGCAGCAGGTGCAGCTTGTGTGCTGACGTTCATTTAATTGTTGCTATCTGTCCAGTTCCGCACGATAATGGCTACGAAAGAGCGAAGCCAAGTAGGCACAGCCGAGATCCGCGGCGTCCCGCAGCTGACACTCCCGAGACGCGCGCTCCACTGTCGCAAGTGCAACTGCCTGCTCGCCACAACGCGAAACGAAGTGGCGCACGGGACCGCGAAGAAAGCAAGCGAGAGCAACAACGTCCGAGTCTGCGGCGCGTTCTTCGTTGAGCCCATGCAGTGGATGGTGGAAAGCGCTGGTGGTGGTGGTGGCTACGGGGGATTTGCGAGTGTGAAAGAGGGAAAGCTTGCGTGTCCGTCGTGCAAGGCGAAGATCGGGTCGTGGAACTGGATCGGCGTCAAGTACGTGTTGTTTGTGCTTACAGTGTTGACAGGTGGCGTGTTGGGTTTAGATGTTCCATGATGCTGACGTGCTTGTGATTGTATATTTCATCACGAATCAACTTCAGATGCCAGTGCAAGAGTTTCGTGAGCCCCGCGTTCCAGCTTTTGCCAGGTCGTACCGAGTTCAAAGGCGCTCTCTGATAGATTTTGCATGAGAAGAAACAAACACGGTACATGTGTATGGTATTTGCAAACACGCATCGCATCGCATCCATTCCAGGCCAGGCGACACGTCGCCTCATGATCTGCACGGTCGATTGATTGTACTTGCAGGTAGCAGCAGAGAAACCCGCAGCGGCAACATGGGTACCACTGCAAACAGCTAAGTTAGTAGCAGCGAAGACACATTAGTGTCGGTGTCGGCACCTAGCATCGTCATCGTCATCGTCGCTTCCAGAAGCGCTTCTACTCATCCTCGGATCAAGTGAGTGGGAATTTGTTATCCGTCGGTCATCTAGTTGTAGAATCTCAGCATTGTCGGATCGCTGTTGTTCTTACAATAGTATCGTATGAGAAGCTTCCACACCTGCTTCGCGCCACGCAACGCTCGTTCACACTGAGTCTCCAGCAGCTACGTCAGCTATTCAACGATGATGTGAATTCGTCTTCTGCTATTGAGACAGTGCTCAGCATCTTTGACACCGCTGGACGTGGCCAAGTGGACTCGTGGGAAGTGGTGGCGAGCCTGATCTTAGCCTCGCCTTCGCTTGAACGACGTGCCAAGCTCAGAGGTACTGCCAGCGTCTAGCATATGGCTCAGCATCCAATTAAAGTCAAGTAAGTTCTTTCATTACTAGTCACGCGACCGATTGCCACTGTTATCTCTTGGGTTCTTCTTGCTCGGCTGTTTTCCAGATCTTCAACGTGTCCAAGTACCGCGTGGGCCAACTGATAAGCGACGAAGCCACGATACTGCTCCGCGCCGTCGCGATTGGCGTCTTCAAGATCCTACTGCTCTTAGTTCCTGTTGCTGATTCTGATCTCATTGCCACCCTGCACGAGTACGGGAAGCTCGATGCTGTTGTCGCAATTGCAACCACCTATCCAGCAATTATATAAGAACCTCACGAAAGCCGCATTTGGTGACCAGAAGGTGCTCTCAGGGGATGAATTTGTGCAGCTCTGCGACTCGTACGCAGCGGTCCGCGGACTGCTGCAAGTGTTGCAGCAAGTTGTCTCCTCCACCACCAGCCAACAAAACAACAACTGGCGGCAGAAACATAGGCAGGTGAATGAAGAAACCCATCGCAGGAGAATACACCCGGAAGACACCTCGGAGGACGCGTTGTCCTCCGAAAGTGGATGTTTCTCAGATGGACAGAAGACAAAAATGGTTGGCACCTTTTGGTGCCGAAACGTACACAATAGCTTTTGGTTTGTCCTCATTTGTTAATGTAATTCGTGGTGAATGCAGGGAGGTCAGCAAGTTCTGTTATCAAAAATTATTCAAGCGGCGGCAGCAGCAGCGTTCAGCTCACTAGTGCTCACTGATACTTGACGATCAGCGTCGTGACTTCCTCGAGCAGCCTGACGCAGTCCAAGGCGTTCGTGGGCGTGATGGTGAACGCCGCCATCTACGGACAGCGGGTGCCAAAGATCACCTGCGGCGCCTTTTTTTTGGCAGAGACTCAAGATGATGGCGCGTCGTGCGACGCACACTGCAGGTTGCTCTGTGAACTCTGGTTGAGTGGTGATTTGGAGATTTCGTTATTGTTTTCGCTCAGGCTCTTTTCGATCCGGGGAGTGCCACGAAGCCATACCGGACAAGCAGCAGCACAAACAGAGGAGATGGAATGGCCACCCAGTCCACGAAGGGATCAAACGAACTACTTTCAGACTTACATATTGTACTTGGAAGTACCTACAAGAGGTTGGTTGAAAGTTCGCCATGATATAGAGACGCTGTTCTGTCATGTTGTTATAGCAAGCGGTACAGACTGCGCCAATTTCATGCAACTACAGGTAGCAGCAACGCCACCGGCTTTATTCATTACTACCATGTGTCATTCATGCACTCAGGATGTCTGAACTCAAGAGTTTGCATGCAGCATGCGGCTTCTAACCCACGTTGCGCTTCTTCCTGCTCCTGTCTGAACGTTACGGGAGGTTGGCGAGCGGGATGCTGTAAGGCATGCGGTCATAGTTCTGGTTCACACCCACGCGCGGATCGCCCCTGCATTCATCGCACATCGCCACGTAATAGATAACCCCAAGTCAATGCACCACCTGCCAATATACAACAACAACGTCAACAACAAGTACATATCGACACACTGTCTCGGCGGCAGCGTGACTTCCTCCTTGCGATAGGCGCGACCGGGAGCGCGCACATCCAGCATGGTCGCGTCTTGCGTGGTGCACGCGGTCGTCTGACCCGGACAGCAGTTGTCGACACAGGGCGAGCCGGGCGTCGCCACGGACGTGAGTTCAAACACCTCGGGCCGCATGTCGATGCGCGGCGTGAGGTCGCCCGCGCGGAACATGCAGTAGCCGTCCTTGCAGTAGCCCTTGCGCGTGCAAAACGCGAAGATGTCCACTTTCTGCTTCATGGAGCAGCCGATGGCCACGAGGCACTGCGAGAGCTTGCTGTAGCACGGACAGAGGTATCGGCGCGGGTCCTGGTACTGCACGGGGCAACCCGTGCGGCACTGCTCCACGTGCTGCGCCTGACAGCCCAGGTGCACAGGCTTCACTTTCGGGTACGTGAGCTGCAGGTAGGCAGAGGAGAGACCCCAGAGAAGAACAGTGAGAGAGGTCAGGAACGATCCTAAGCCGGAGTACTCAGCTCAGCTCAACTCACCTGTGCGCGCGAGAGCCCAAGCAAAAGCAGCAACTGCAGAAGGAGCACCAATCGAGCCGCATGTCTTCGCATTTCTTCAGCTCTCTCTCTCTTGGGTCTCTTGGCTCACTTGTGCGCTTACCTCTTCTGTGCGGAGAGGGCGTGGCATCAATCTATTTATTCCTCCTTCTTTCCATTGCACCACGCGACCGCAGAGAAACGAACGAGTTAGCAGGTCGGACGGATGGGGAATGAGGGGCGACTTCGCTATCCTTCGAATGGCTCGCTCGTTGACTGACCAGGGAACACTCACGAACGTACCGCCAGCTTGTCGTCTGTCAGGAGAGCGATGTCCCATCGCGACTGATCTTGTGCAGCGATGATTTCCTGCCGAGAATAATCCCCTCTCATAGCAGATAGGTGAATCACTTCAACGACCAGAGAACAGTGCCGACTCGCATAGTTTGTCAGCTGAAAATGACCAGCAATATGGGTCAAAACCTCTATATAATACTATTGCAACAGATTTGCCTCTGTGATATACTTTGATACTTGTTGGTAAAAAGTTAATATCGATACGAGCGCTCACTCGTTTGCGATTATCGAGATGTCAGGACTTTTTTCTACCTGATGCACTGGAGTATTATTACGCAGTCTGCGAGTGTGGCAGCACACTCAAAAGTGACAGAAAGCACTGCGGAAATTTTGCATTCCTGATGATAGACACAACAATAGGAAGCAACACGCTGAGGCACTTACTGCCTTTGGTGTCTTCTGTTCCCGTCGCCTCGCGTCATCTGCAGGTTTGCTCGAGTGACAACACGTGGTGAGCGACACGTCTTGTTCGCGGACGGACGGATCACTATATACTTCACGCACGACAGTGGAGCTCTCTCGCTTGAACAGTAATCTCCGAAAGCTGATTACGGCTCGAGACGTACCAAGAAGCAACACATCGCGTGAAACGGGTCGGATGCATGCGATTATCGATTATAACGGAGAGGCTCTCGCGTTTCTTGCTGTGCATGTTTAGATTGTGAGCCGACCTAGGCCAGCGAG
The DNA here is from genome assembly GCA_038050675.1 of Globisporangium cylindrosporum. Lineage (NCBI taxonomy): Eukaryota > Oomycota > Peronosporomycetes > Pythiales > Pythiaceae > Globisporangium > Globisporangium cylindrosporum. Next base: position 25,793 of record JALBZD010000086.1, read on the forward strand.
TGATGAATTCAAATGCTTGCAGCGCATGACGCATCGATAACAGCGCTGCCCAAGCCAAAACGAACTGAACGGATGCGGTGCTGTGAATGCAAATGGTTCATCGCTATGCGCGCGAAACAGTTTAGGAGGATCAGCACTCCGTGCTCTAGTTCACGTCGTTAGATCCCAGCATACGCGAGAACGAGAAGCTAACTGGCGGATCGGCAGCCATCACCCAGATCAATATAATATGTGTCCTAAATAAAGATACTTTTTTGAAGAGCTGCTTTTCTGTCATAGTTAATATCCTGTCATGCACGATCTGCGACTCTCTCTAATTAGATAGAGAACAGCGCTGTTTTTCATAATTTATAGGTGTATCTTCATCTGAGACAGCACAACAACAAAAGGAAGCCATTTCTGGACCTGTCTACAGTAATAATTGGCTGGATTCTTTCCATGATACTCTTGCGCTTTGTGGTGAAAGTAGTAAAACATGCCATCCTAAAAGGACACAATAATAATTAGGTTGTTTGCATGATCACCCTACCTGTGCCGCGTTGTCGCGTCGTGAAACGATTCTGCAACAAGCCAATTTGAGTGATCTGTTGGCTGTTGCCCCGCCATACATCATCTCGTTAGAGCGCGATCGCCGGCATGATGATGACTCGAAAGAGCACGTCCGTCCAGGATCGCTCAGTCTGTGTTTCAGAGATTGTTTGTGTTTCGATTGTGTACCTCTTCGGGGATGGGGGTCGAATGGGAAATTCAGCCAATCAAGTGCCGTATCGACTCCCATTCAGCCAATCATTTACCATCTGGTATCAATTCAAAGAGACAAAAAAAAGCATCCATGGAGAGCCAGCGATGGACCACGACGGTACCACAGCAGTGACCCGATCGGTGGCGCTAGCATCGCACCGTAATGTCTCACGCGGATACTTGGCGTCATCTGGACGCTGGCCGCTCTCTTGCTCAGCCTCCTCGATTTCGACTGATGAGGCAAGTCTATGGTAAAAAAACAGGAGGAGGGGGCCTCCTGTTTTAGGGGTAACAGGACACTCGGGCTGACACTTTTTGTTATGACCTTCTTCCTGTGCCATTCTGTCTGTCTGTTTCAGATGCCATTCTGAACCAACAGGAACAGAAATCCCACCCCCGCCGTGTCACAATCGACTTTGCTCGTGTTGATGACGCTAAGCACCCGAGTTCACCTGCTAAGTTGATGTTGCCACCAGCCAGTCGGGGCCCAAGTCCTTTCTGCCTCTCTGTTTTAATAGTCGGCTTACTTTTTGCAGACGAAGAGCCAAGCGGTTACGGTACAAAAAGAGAGATCAAGTGAGCTTTTCGCACGCAGCAGAAAGGTCAAAAGTCCGTTTGCTTCGCCTCCTTTCAGCTCTTCTCGCTGTGAGCAGACACACTCGAAAAAGCACGTCGGAACCCTCCAACAAACAAACAAACGCCGCTCTCGCTGTCTATCGCCTCATTCGCCAATCCGCCAGCAAGCCCCCGCAGCAGTAGTCTCTGGTCCGTCCGCCAGTTGACCACCACCACCAGCAACAGTAGCAGCGTGGAGAGCCTTCACAGCTTGGGATAGAACAACAGCAGCATAAAGATGGTCGCCGTGACGCCGAGCCTCCGCGAGGAGGTCCCCGCGCTCGCGTTCCTCTACCCGTTCGAATGGGAGAACAAGTGGGTACGTATCTTGTGTTGTAGCATGGCATTCCTTACCTTGTCCAGCGCGATATGTAAAGCGCTCCTTGTCCAGCGTGGCATAAGAATATGATGCGCATGCGACATTCTGGATATGTACAAGTGTGTATGTGTGCGTGCGTGTGTGTGCACACGTGGGTATTTATAAAAAGACAATCGACTGATGACTATAGTGATGGTGATGCTGCTGCCATGTATGATGAACAGCAAATGACGTGGCAGTCAGACTTCTGCTGGGAGTCCATGGGCCACGCCGTGATCCTCTGCGCGTGCTACGCTGTTATGTGCTTCGGTGGCCGCTGGCTCATGAAGGACCGCAAGCCCTTCGACCTACGCATGTACGTGGAATGGGACGCATTGCTTTCCACTCTGTGTCTATGAATGAAGCCTGCATGGCGCTGATGTGTTGTTTGTACACCTACCTGTCTCTGCTTCATCTCTCTAGTCCGCTCGCGCTCTGGAACCTGTCTCTAGCGACCTTTAGCTTCATTGGGTGCATCCGCACGGTGCCGTTCCTGCTCAACACGATCTACCAGCGCGGCGTGTACAACTCGGTCTGCACGCCCCCGACGCCGCACTACGGCCACAGCGCCGTAGGTCTATGGGTCACGCTCTTCATCTTCTCCAAGGTATCTTTGGCTCTTTGTTGTCGCTATTGCAGCAAGATGCTGCAATGCTTGCTATTATAGAACAGGCGCACTCATCTGATCTCTTTGTGTATATGCTGTCTGCTGTTGTTGTTGTACTCACTAGGTACCTGAGCTCGTCGACACGCTGTTCATCGTGCTGCGCAAGAAGCCGCTGATCTTCCTGCACTGGTACCACCACATCACGGTACTGCTCTTCTGCTGGCACGCGTTCGCCACGCTCACCGCCAGGTATGTTGTTTGCAGTATTTACATCATTTGCAAGCAATTCATTGTGATGCAGCAGCACTGTAATGCTGGTGCTGCTTGATGATGACAGGAAGCTCATTGTTTTGTATGTGTCGCGATCTCTTTTTTTCTTGCAGTGGCATCTACTTTGTGGCGATGAACTACACGGTACACGCCATCATGTACTTCTACTACTTCCTCACAGCGTTGGGCTACCGTCCGCGCTGGGCACTCGCCGTTACTGTCTTCCAGCTCAGTCAGGTATGTTGAGCTCTTCTCGTTTCTCATCGTCCGCTTGATATTATACCCACCCAAATGGCTAACGAATGTGAATGGTGGCAATTGTATTCATTGCGTTACGCTTACAGATGGTGGTCGGCATCGCCGTGTGCTCGCTGGCGTCGTACTACATCTATTCGGGTGTGGACTGCGCCGTGGACCGCGAGAACCTCAAGTGGGGGATCATCATGTACTCAAGCTACTTTGCGCTCTTCCTCAAGTTCTTCATCGAGCGCTACCTGCTCTCGCCGGCCAAGAAGTCGCCTGCCAGCAGCAGCAAGAAGAAGACCGTCAAGGCCGAGTAGAAGAAGCTCATGCATGCAGCGAGCAGCAAGAAAGACACGAGAAAGAGAATGAAGGAGAATGATAATGGGAGAGAGGATAGGACTGCACGTGGTAGGAAGTAGAGAGATAAGGATAATGAACGAGGGTGAGGAAGGGTTCAGCAACATGCAAAGTGTCCCAGCAGCATTAGGAGCTGGCTGGTGATGACGATACATACACTCACACGAGTAGCAATAGCAGCTACTTGCTACATTAGTACCTTCCAAGTGTATCAGGGCAAGCGAAACAGCAGAGATGAGCTCTTGAGATCGATCCGTGTTCAAGTAGACAGAAGCCATGAAGGATGCGCTCGTGTCACTTGAAACGAGGGCGAGAGTGGGACAATTACATGGGTGGTCTATAAACTAATAGAATCCTGCTACTTACAAGGTTTGACAACGTTGGTAATACGTGCTGCAGCAATTCGGAAATAAACGGAATGTGACAATACGATCTTATTCTCGCTTAGATCCGAAGCTGTCTCAACACAAAAGCAAACTTGTTCCCCCTTGACTTGCTTTTTGTATAGTTTGGGGAATGCGAATTTTATCCAATCAATGCCGCACACAATTGTGTGTGTCCATTTGCGCATTCGGGGTCCTCATCCCGATCATCAGAGCGCATCATGCCGCCACTGCACACATCTTGATTAAAGTATGGTGTTGCAGCGCATCAGATGGGAGCGGAATGGGAGAACCTTTCCCCACTCGTTCACTTGTTAAAGCGCGTCGCGAGAGAGAAGGAGTGAAGCAGCAGCATGGGCGTGGGCGGCGGTGGCGGCCCCGAGTCGCACATCAAGCTGGCGGACCCGGACGAGGCCACGTACTTCGGCCGCGTGTACAAGACGTTCCACATGCTCGACTTCCGCACAGCGCTCACGACAGACCGCGAGCTCAACGACGCGCTGACACTCGTGAAGGAGAAGGAGTCCGGCGCGCACGTGGACGCAAGCGCGTACGAGCAGGCGATCAAGATCAAGCGCGCGATCGTCCACCCAGACACCGGCGAGCCCGTGGTCACGCCGCTGCGCGTGTCGATGATCGTGCCGATGAATATGATGGTGGACTGCACCATGATCCTGGCGGCGACCACGCGCCAGACGATCTTCGCGCAATGGCTCAACCAGACGTACAACGCGCTACACTACTACGCGAACCGCAACGCGTCGAACGAGGACACGGCCGAGCAGCGCGTGGTCGCGTACGTCGGTGCGACTGCGAGCTCGGTGGCGGCGTCGCTGGGCATCCGGCGCTGGTCGCGCACGATGCAGAACGTCGCGTGGCAGCCGATCGTGGCGCGTATGGGACCTTTTGCTGCAGTCGCCGCAGCGGACCTGCTCAACCTGGCGGTGATGCGCCAGAGCGAGTACCTTAAGGGCGTCAACATCTACGACGAGAGCGGTGACTGGGTGGGCAAGAGCAAGCGCGCGGGTGCGCTGGCGGTGGCGTCCTGCATCGCCGGCCGCATCTTCGCCGCCGCGCCGATCCTGATCGTCCCTCCGCTGCTTATGCGTCGCCTGGAGACCAAGCCGCTGCTGACGCGCAACCCGTGGCTGCGCGTACCGCTCCTGGTGGGGCTCGTGGGCATGTTCATCCAGTTCTCCGTACCCGTGACGTTCGGGCTCTTCCGCCAGACCGCGCAGGTGCACATCAAGTACCTGGAGCCGGAGCTCGTGCACGCCACGCGCAAGGACGGCCAGCGCGTCGAGGTCGTCACGTACAATAAGGGCATTTAGAAACGCTGGCATTGAGACGGTGCTGCTATGTATACCCGCAATAGAGACGATGACCCAAGTGCGCATTGCATCCACACTGGCTTGGTACGTGTCCATCTATCTGTCTATGTATGTATGTATCTACCATTATGACAGGTTTGACACGCATGGGTGGGCTGAAACCACTGGCTTATTATAGCCAGCCAGTTTCTTCCAAAAGAAAGTGAGTGCCTTGGAGGTCTCTCTCGATGTATACGATATGCAATAGCGCGTGCTCGCTCACTGATCCGGATTGCCAACAAGTCGCTCGTTATAACAAGCAGCGAATATGGAGAGTGCGGACAATGCTGGCGCTGCATCCACAGGCGAGGTTCTGGTGTCTGGTGTAGGTGGCGACCCGCTGCAGCATAAAGTTGGCGACGATGCGCCAACCGCCAAGGAGCTCTTCAACCGGCAGGTGGACCTACAGAAGATCGAGTTCCTCAACAGCCGCATGCTGTATTTGCAGGAGGAAAACGAGAACTTGAGAGCGCGCCACGAGAAGCGCGAGCAGGAGACCCACGAGTTCGTGTCGTACTTCCAGAAGGAGATCCAGACGCGCGACAAGCAGATCACGAAGCTCACGGAGGAGCTCGCCGGCGCCAAGCTCAGCCACGCGCTCGAGATGGAGGCCACAGTCCAGCTGAAGGAGTCCGAGTACCAGCAGATGCACCAGAGTTTCTCCACGAAAGAAGAGAGCTTCACGGAGCAGGTGTTCTTCCTCAAGGAGGAACTCAACCAGCTCGAAATGTTCAAGGACATGAAGGAGACGGTGCACAACAAGATGAGGGACCTGGAGACCCAGCTACAAAAGGAGAAAGAACAGGGCCACGACCACGTGCGCGACCTCGAGCGCAAGTTCCTCGAAGAGAAGGCGCGACTGCAGAAAGAACACGAGAAGCGCATCGAAATCGTCAAGCAGCAGGCGAAAGAGGACGCGCGCAACGGGCTTGACGCCGACACGCGCAAGATCGTGACGGACAACCGGCGTATGGGCGAAGAGCTTCGCTTCCAGCTGCAGATGACCGAGGAACTCCAGAAGGAGAAGCAGGACTTTGAGGTGCGCGCCAAGAAGTACTACATGGAGATGCAGATCTCCAAGGCGAAAGAAGACGAATACGCCAGTCAGGCGCAGCGCCAGGTGCGTGAAATCAAGCAGCTGCGAGCGACGATCAAGGATCTCGAGAAGAAGATGGCCGAGAGCCTCGCGACGGTCGAGCGCGAGAAGTACGTCGAGGTGGCCAAGAATGGGAGGGAGCTCGAGGAGATGTCGCTTGACGTGGACGGCCTGCGGCGGCTGCTGCGGCTCAAGAACAAGGAGCTGCGCAACCTGCGGCGCCTCGCGCAGACGATCCTCGACCAGCGCACGGACGTCGAGCAGTTCTTCATCGACGCGCTCGAGCACGTGAAGCGCGAGATCCAGGACGAGCGCAAGTGCCAGCGCGATCTGGAGATCGAGCGGTACCACCAGGAGATGAAGAGGTCCCAGGGTCTGCGGATGTCAGCGGCAGCATCGAGTCTGCGGTTCCCAAAGCTCCGGAGCCCGAAAGAGAGGCCAACCTTATCATCCTCAGCTACAACTGCGAATACGGATGCTTCGTCACCATCAGCGCGCCACTTTAGCGAGAAAGTGGACCTGCGTCAGCTCACGTGGGAAGAGCGCGAGCGCGTGCTGCGCCTCGTGTTCGCCAAGATCAACGGTATGCAGAGCTACGCGGACACCGGCGCGGAGGACCCGTCGCCATCTTCCTCGAGGGCTTCCCTCGACGGTGCGTCATCAGGAAACGATTTCTTCGAACCACCTGACGCGAGCCAGAACCATAACCATAACCAGAGCCAGAACCAGTACCTACAGCAAGTCTACTTTGCGACGGAGCCAGTGTCACCGACGATCCGTCGAGGCAACAGCGAAGGGTATGGGACTGCAGCACACAGAGGAAGTAGAAGAGACGGACCGACCAGCGTGAGCATGTCGCTGAGCGGCCTGCCCATCGTGCCGTCAGCGCCGCCCTCCGCGTTGCACAAGCGAAGTACCAACCAATGAAAACACTTGATCTCTATGTGTGTCTTGGGTTACTCTATTTTCCGGCGTGGTTGTTAACTTTGTTAGACACACACACACACACACATGGCGTATCTGCCAATGCACTTTCCCATTGAGTGCATCGCTTTGATACTGTAGCCATTCTGTGTGTGCATGTTTCAGCACACTTTATACATCATCACGTACTCTTAACCTACTAGTTTGTATCTACCATTGTAATCTTTCATTCCTCAGCTCACACCGTTCACACTGGCGCGAGGGCCGACGTCATGGACGACCTCCGCTCGTAGGACGCATCCATCATGTCTCGGCTGCTCGCGTCGCTGTTAAAGCTGTCGGGGAACTGGTGCCTCGGCGATGGGCCCACGCCGTCGTCCGAGTCGTACCGCAGCGGGTCCTGGAAGAGATCACCGCCGTGGGTCCACCTTGCGCGACCCTCGCCCGCCTCAGCGCCGGTCACAGACGACGCCGTGCCGTACGAACTGTTCATGGGACTCGCGAGCAGCTTGCCCTCGCTCTTGTCGCCGCCCGAGTTGATGATGTGGAAGATCCCAAAGTCCGGCAACTTCTGGCCGTGAGATGATCCGTGGCGAGGAGCTACGAAGAGTGTACGAGGGTGTCAGTTGATTAGTAACGGAGTCAAGGTATCTGTTTGACACATGATGAGCTGCTGTATCTATCACTCATACCTCCGACGCCGCCAGCCTTGGTCGTGATCAGACAGAGCAGCAGCACGGTGGGCAGGAACTCCCAGAAGCAGAAGAATACAAAGTACGCGAACGTCGTGACGCGGCCCGTCATATCGAGCGGATTCCAGATGCTCAGCAACCAGTTCTGCGACGTCGCGAGATCGCGCAGCGAGCGCGTGAAGAAGATCAGGAAGAGCAGGAAGTTTATGATCGTCAGACTCTGTGTGTGCGATATGCATGGGAGTAACATAATGGTCATTAGAGCACTCGAACTTGGTCAAGTCAGTCAATTAAATACTATCGTAGCGTACCCGCGGCTTGGAGATCAGCATGCGTCGTCGTTTCCAGCTTTCGACCTATGAAGCATGCATAACGCATGGAACGTCAGTATCATAATATATAATAGCAAACTTACGCTCGGCATGCGTACAAATACACAGTCCCGTACGTTGGCTATTTTCCAGCCAAAGAAGCCGAAGAGCCCGCTGAGCAGGAAGAATGAAATCGCTGAGTAGGCGAGCTGCACACTGACGTCCGAGACCTTGTAGAACTCCTGGTCGTACTCGTCGCCGTACTCGAGCGCGTTCGAGATGTCGTTGGACGAGTTGAAGGCCCAGACCGCGGTGAACGTGGCCATGGACATGGTCATGAAGAAGTAGAGCGGCAGGCAGATGTTACGCCACCGGGTCTGCCACTTCTTGCCCGTGATCACCTGGATGTAGAAGAGCACGAGCAGCGAGAAGTTGGCGAACTGGATCGGCGTCGGGAACCAGTAGAGCAGGTAGAGCTGTAGGTACGACAGTTTCTCACGCGTCTGCAGTAAGATCCAGTAGGCCGAGCGCACGACCGTCCATAGCAGACAGAGCACGTGGAAGCACGTGGACCACGACAGCAGCTTATTTTTGTTGCGCAGCGACGCCAGCAGCCGCGTGAGGATGAAGAGCAGCAGCGCTAGGCACATGCCCGTGAGCAACAGCGTGTAGATCGTCGGGTCATGAGCGCCCATCTCCGCTACAGTAGGTGGACAGCGAGCGAGCGACAGCGACAGCAGCAGCAGCAGCAGCACGCCGCCTTCCTTCCTGCGAGCGCGACCGTCCCTCTCTCCTGCGTAGCTCTTCGCGTCACTTTTGATATCGCGGACCAGAGAATCTTCATGATCATCAATCGTCAAGTTTGGTTTGGCTGAGGTCCTGGGTTGAGGTGGGACACATATATGTTGGTTCAGAAGCTCTAAAATGATGTGGCTCACAGAGATGCGATTATGGGTGCTGTCCTGATTTTACGTGAGCCACACTTCGTTTTTGAAGAAGAGGAAACCAAAGAAATCCTTCCTGGCTTCAGGTGGTATACATTATATTTTAGTTCAGAAAGAGCCTGGGATGATGTAGTCCACCCATTCTGTACCCATCTCTGCTTCTCTTCACTTCCAGTCGTGTTCTCAGATAGAAGATTGGATGATGGCGATCACTTGCGCGAACTGTGGTGCTTGATGCGGCGGATAATGTCCAAGAGCGGACGCAGGCGCTTGCGCACGTCCATGTCCTCCGTCGCCTCGTCCAGGTATTCCTCTACACATTCAAGAGCAGATGGGTACGTGAGCACAGGGAGATCACATGCAGCACTCTCTCCCTCTCTCTTTGTGTTTGCGTTGGATGGTACCTTTGAGTGTGAGCAGCGCCGCCTCTGTCTCGCGCGAGTCCACATAGCGGTCCTAAAATTACATGCGCAAGCGATAACCCCAGTAGCTCAGTTAGTTATTACATAGTGCAGCTAGGTCTCAATGAAAAAGTGCGTACTGAGTGCGACTGAAAGTCCTCGGTCGAGCACAGCAACGCGAGCGCCTCGACGCCAACCGCGATATCTGCCGACTGAGCAAAGAGCAGCGACAGCAGTCAGTCTCTTCCACCAGAATCTCGCCAGAGCAAAAGATAACTCGGCAACCCAACCATCAAGCCACAAACTTACTTGGCTATCAGGACTTACACTGAGCAGATGGATGTTCATGCTGAGGTGCATCGACAGCAGAGAGAAGATACGCTTCTCCATGATCAGCGGCATGATTCTGAGCATGACGTATCCACACACACGAAGCAAGTAGAGTGGTGAGCATGTAGGCATTTTTACGCGCAAATCATGCGAGCTGACTGACACATACCTGGACTCGTCGATGGAGTCGAGCTGCTTGCACAAGCCCAAGAGGAAGTGGATTACCGTGATCTCTTGGCAGTTGTCCATTTTCTTTCCAACCAGGTACTATTCGCATACCACCAGCAAGATTGAGTCATGAGAGATACTGGCGGTGTTCAACCATAATGAGATCAAAAACAAACTCACATGCGGGTTCTCGAGACAGTAGCTGAAGATGCTGTGAATGTACTCGATCAAGAGCGGAATGTCAGTGGTCTGTTTGGAAAACGAAGTCGAGACGCTTAAAGTCAGCATTTACGTTCTGGACACAACGGAGTGGAACTTGTCGCAAACCTGAACAGCCTCCGCGTGCAGCCACGCGTTCTTGAGCGTCAAGCCCATCCCTCGCTCAAACTTTTGCATGGTCTCCATCGTCGAGTCCTAGTGTCATGCAACAAGCACCATTCCTTCACATGAGCATATAGATATCTATACCAGCTCGATTGTAGTTTCTCATGCACCTTGATCGGTCCTCGCTCGACCATTCGCTTGAGGTACTCGTTGTAGTCAACCATGTTGCGCAGGCATCTAAAGGCGCACGACAGGCGTATTAATGGCTTCAGCTCGCAGGCTTGACTTGGAGTTCACAAAGTTCTATACTTACAAATTCAGCTTGCCGTCTTCCAGGAGGTATCTGTTAACAATAGCAAGCACACAACCCAGTTAGTCGGTATCAACTTTACCACTCAGGGCTCAGCAAACCTGATCCAACAACGCGCACCTCAACGCGATTTCTTCGCACTCCCACAGCGTCGCGTCCTGTTGCTTCGGCAGCGAGCGCTCCTACTCGCCACAATGAAGATCCAAAAGTCAGCAGGAGATATGAAGACAGGGAGCCTGAGCCAACGAAAGCAGCCATTCATTCGCAAATGCACCATTTCGGTGATGTCACCAATGCGTCCGATCTGCTCGGCCATCGTGTTCCAGTCGTCCGAGAGCACCGGGTAGTCCGCCTGCATGAGTTAGTCAACGATAGTGAAGCAGCGTCAGTCTTTCATTCCACACTGCAACATCCCTTTGAGATCGCCGTTGAAATCCTGATTTAGCGACGCACCATGAAGCGCACGTGGTTGCGCAGGTCCGCCGTGAGTTTACCCGAGAGCTCCTCGAAGCTGTCCTGCTCGCGCTTCGGCGCGTAATTGGCTTTCCGGCTGTTGGACATGGTGGAGGGAGGGTGATACTGGTGGTGACGTAGCGATCACTTGAGAGTGGAGGTGCTGATAGCGGTGGGAGCGTGAAGTCAAATTGCTTGAGATGGGTGACTGGGCGGATGGATGGAAGGAAGTCCTGCTGCTACAGGGCGAAGTCGTTTCCGTCCTGCAAATGAAAAGTGCGCGCTGCAACGCCCGCCCGCCCGCCCACACGAGTGCACCAAACGCGAATGGCAACCCAAGCGCCTGCCACAAGTGAAAAAAACAACTCGGAATAGCTTTTCACTTCGGTCTGATTGGCGGGTGTTTATAGTCCCGGCAGTAACAGATAGATAGTGCGAGTAAATTTAGTGCTGGAGCATGGGCTGGAGCTCGTAGCTCCATATATGAATGACTTAGCATTGCAAACATCTTTGAAGTGTAATGCTGGCTAGGAAGCACTATGCAGTCAGCGCGTCCCTAGAACAAAGCTCCGTCTCGCTCAAAGGAGGATAGAGAACGCCTCTGCGGCGCATTCCTTCAGTCTCCGTTCATGGTCATTGTTGTCTGCTTGGTTTGCTACTCCCCCTCAAGATCGTGCATTTCTAGGTGAACCTCGAAATGTAGATTGAACCTCCAGGCTCAACCTACAGAATCAGTAGAATCAGATCGATCCAAAAGTCAAGATTCTGATGCGTCTCTCCCACACAAAAATCTGATCCAGTCCTTGATTTGTCAAACCTCCCTCAACCTACAAACCAATCTATGATACCCATCCATCCTAGCTCGAAGCTACAGAATCCAAGAGCGTCGTGTCGTTGTGAAGCGTACTGTTGCTCTCGTCTTTTAGTTGTGTCTCTTGCAGTAGTCCTCCGCCCCCTTCCTTTCGTTGCTTTTTTTCCGCCCCCCTGTTCTTCCTCACAAAGCAAGCAGGAGGAGAAGGCCAAGCGACGACCTGGAGTGAGGAAGAAGAGTGACGCCCACGCACGCACGCACGCGCTTCTCTCTCTCTTCAGCAAGTAGACCAGCAGACCAGCAGTGGGTCGCAAGCAGAAGGCGAACCGCACGTGACGCAAGATGGACTCCCGCGGCGAAATGCGCGCGCTGGACGCGCAGATCGACCGTCTGCGCCGCGCCGAGAACCTCACGGAGACGGAGATCTACGAGCTGTGCCAGAAGGGCAAGGAGATTCTGTCGGCCGAGTCGAACGTGCAGCCAGTGCGCTGTCCCGTGACCGTCTGTGGCGACATCCACGGGCAGTTCTACGACCTGCTCGAGCTTTTCAGAATAGGCGGTGCCTGTCCGGACACGAATTACCTCTTCATGGGCGACTACGTGGACCGCGGCTACTACTCGCTCGAGAGCGTCACGCTGCTCGTCGCGCTCAAGGTGCGCCACCCGGAGCGCATCACGATCCTGCGCGGCAACCACGAGAGTCGCCAGATCACGCAGGTCTACGGCTTCTACGACGAGTGTCTCCGCAAGTACGGCAACGCGAACGTGTGGAAGTACTTCACGGACCTCTTCGACCACCTGCCGATGACCGCGCTCATTGAGAACCGCGTGTTTTGTATGCACGGCGGTCTCTCACCGTCGATCGACACGCTCGACCATGCGCGTGCGCTTGACCGCGTGCAGGAAGTGCCGCACGAAGGGCCGATGTGCGATCTCGTGTGGTCGGACCCAGACGACCGCTGTGGATGGGGCATCTCGCCGCGTGGCGCCGGCTACACGTTCGGCCAGGATATCACGGAGCAGTTCAAGCGCAGCAACGGACTCACGTTCATCGCGCGTGCGCATCAGTTAGTCATGGAAGGGTACCAGTGGACGCACAATCGCGGCGTCGTCACGATCTTCAGTGCGCCGAACTACTGCTACCGCTGTGGCAACCAGGCCGCACTCATGGAGATCGACGAAGTCATGAGCGACCGCAATGGCGACAAGGTCTACGACACGTGCAAGTTCATCCAGTTCGACCCGGCTCCACGAGACAGCACATTCAACGAGAAGAAGCGCACGCCAGATTACTTTTTGTAAGACGAAGAGAGACGGAAGAAAAAAGGGAGGTGCGGGCTGCCAGACTACTACTGCGTTCAGCTATCGCTTGGCCAACAGACAGATGGAGAGTGAGCCAGATGAGTTGTCGATGACAGATGACCCAGTTGCTGCTGTTGTCGGTATGTGTTGCTTCTGTTGCGCGTAATTTGCTTGGATGCCCTTCGCTTCTCTTGTTGCGTCGAGCCCTTGCCCATGTTTACTTTTTTCTATATGAATCGCAATATTCTTTGGATACTTTGTGGTTGTGTCACTTGCCTTGCCTTGCATTTTCTGTGTCTGCGGATTGGCTAACAGTATGGAAAGCGCTCATCCTCACATGAGTGTGAGGAAGTGCTGCAGCTGCTTCTTGAGCTCAAGCGAGTCGCTGTGGCTCGGATATGTCGCCAGCGCCGCGTTCACCTTGGTGAACGAGTCGTGGAAGTCGCCCACTTTGTACGCCAGCAGCGCTGTCAACCCACACACACGACATACAAGATCAATTAGACTTAGCAAGAATCTCACACAGCCAGCCACACTGCCGAACGCACCTCTGTTGTAGCTCGGCTCGAACATGAAGCCCGCGAGCGACTCGGCGAGCTGGAAATTGGCGCGCGCCTGGTCCAAGTTGCCCTTGCGCAGCTCGAGCACGCCCAGGTTGTTGTACGACTCGGCGTGGTTGCTGTCGACTGAGACCGCGATCTTGAACGCCTGGTATGCAAGCCCCAGGTCGCCGATGCCGATCGCAACCTGTCCAATGTTGTACCAGATGTCGGCCATCGTGTCGTCCGACGCCATGGATAGCGCGCGCTCGAAGCACGAGAGCGTCATATCGTACTGCGACGCGTAGAAGCAGCAGAGCCCGATGTTGCACCAGAGCTCGGCGTTGTTCACGTCCATCTGCAGCAGCCGCCGGTAGTAGCGCAGTGCCACCTCCGGGTGGTCTGTGTAGAAGAAGTTGGATGCGAGGCACGCGATCGCCTCGATGTTGGACGCGTCGAGCGTCAGCACATCCTTGTAGAGCTCCACGCTGCGCTCCACGTCGTTAAGCATGTCGTGCACCCGTGCGCTACCGATGAGCAGGTGCGTATCGCCTGGGAACTTGTCCTTCGCCTTCTCGTACCGGTCGAGCGCAGTGTTCGGTTGATCCAGACGCAGGTACACTTTGCCCAACTCCAGCACGGTGATCACCATGTCCTGACTGCGCAGCGACGACTCGAACTGCTTCTCAGCGTCGCGGAAGAGCCCGAGCTGGTAGTAGCACTTGCCCAGACGCGCTTTCCACCACCAGTCCTTGTAATCCACGGCGACCGTCGCCTCGGCTGCGAGTTCGAGCGCCTTGCGTGGGTTGTGCTCGTGGTAGAGTAGGTAGTCAACCAGCACCTTGGCGATCGCGGGGCGAGCCGCGTACCGCTTGAAGTCCAGGCGATTCACATCGATGAATATGCCGCTGTCGGTGGCTTGCATGGACGCCGTGCCCAGTCGCACCTGTCGCCCGAGCGTCGTCGGCGGACGCGACGTACCTGGACGATTGCCCTGCAGCGCGCGATCAATCGACATGCTGCCTGTGCCGGGACGGGAACTCGTCCCCGGACGCGCAAAACCACTCAGCGGACGACCCGTGGACGTCATAGGACGCAAACTCGGGTCCCCATTCGAGCTCGCCTTGGTGCTGGGGCGATTGAGCGACGTGCCCGGTCGCGGCATCGACGCCATGACGTTGTCGTCCATGAGCAGATCCGCCGCGCCGTCCTCCTCGAGCTCCGAGTCGTCGATGTAGCTCTGCGACGTCAGCGCCTTGGTCTTGGTCACCCACGCAGCCTACGTACATGCATAAGTGTAAATATAGTTAGTAGTTGCATGGAGCCATCCATCAATTAGGCAATCAATCCACCAAGTCAACGTACCTGGTCGTACGGGTTCACGGACAGGATCTCGGTGCAGATGTAGATGCACTCGACGAAGCGGCGCTGGCGTGAGCGCAGCAGCGCCATGAAGAACGGGTCCACTTCGTCCAGACTACCTCTCTCGCTGTCGAGCCCATCATCGTTGCCACCGCTACGCATATTGCCGCCTTCTTCCTTCTCGTGATCTCCAACCACTTCAACGTAGGTGGCGTCATGTGGAAAATGAGGCGTGACCTTTCGTGTCCTTGAAGTACCATACCATCGTGTTACATCTTAAAGTAACATGATACCAAGCTACTTCACACGAAGAGGTACATTCTGTTGCTGTTTGTCACTTCAATTTTCAGCATTGGGCCAAGTCAAAATGATGCGAAGTGCTGGCGCTAGCAATGATAGCGGTGGCGGCGTTGCGCGTGGGCAGCGACTGTCACCATTCGACGATGACGGGAGCGGCGACGAGATCTACGACACCTTCCGCAGCTCCAGCGTCGGGAGCTCCTCCGTGCAGATGCAAATCCCAGCGCCAGCGTCCGTGCCGCGGCCGCCGCGGATCAAGATGATCGGGACCGTGCTGCCGCAGGACTCGATGCGCGGCAACAAGACGCGCGCAAACAGGAAGACATTCATCACACACACCAAGAAGCCCACGGTCGGCAACGCCAAGCTCTTCGCTGCCGCGGGGCTCGACCTCTTCCGACAGGGACTCGCGTTTGATGGTCTGCAGCCCTGTCATCAAGCGCCGCGCCACCCAGCGGTCACGCCGAACCTCAATCCCATCCAAGAAGACGAGGAGAATCCAGTATTTGCTGGGGGTATTTCCACTGAGAGCCAGGTGATCGTCGTGCTCGGCGCGGGGCCGCTGAAACGCCGTGGCGAAGTGAGTGCGTGCGTGGCGAACCGCATTGAGAAGGCGAGCCAGCTCTATTGGGAGGTCACGAAGGTGTACGCCGAGCAGCAGGCGAACTCGCACTGCTATCTGGTATGTACTATCTTGCGGATTGCGGCTCGTGAATTTTCTGCCCGGTACATAGTGATTAGCTCATTGTACCCCTTTGTCTCGACAGGTGCCCACGGCAGAAGAGTCTGGCAAAGACGGCGTACTAGAATGCGAGGCGATTCGCAATGCACTCGCAGCTGCTGGGATTTCTCCGCATCACATCCTCATGGACTGCTCCGCGGTAGGTGATCTATCTGCGGTGATGTACTCTTATCTCTTGAGACCACTGATAGTAGTTATGCTCTCTCAGCTGAGCGTGATCGACAATGCGGTGCTGCTTATCCCGCTGCTACGCCATCTGCACGTCCAGATCGTCCACGTAGTGACCTCACAATTCCATATCCCGCGCGTGCAAGCCTGTATCGGCGGCATCCTGAACGCCGTGGCCGACATGAAGCTCCAAGTTTCGTACCACGCTGCGCCTGACGGCTTTCGCGCTACCGAGCGCGCCCGCCACGAGAAGCTCGAGCAGGTGATGGCGCTCCGCTCGCAGCAGGCGCTCGACGACGCGATCGCCCGCGTGCAAAAGCCCCAGCGAGGATTCAACAGTCGCAGCAATTACAACAATGACAATGGCACGGGCAGTTGGGGAGTGAACAACACGAGAGACGCGTCGCACATCGCACCACAGAGCAGCTCGGCGCTTATCTCCAACGGCTTCAGCAGCAGCGGCGGCGGCTTCGCACATCGCGACATCTAAATAGGCAGCAGCAATCAAATAGCCAAATGCTCATAGCGAAAGACAACAGCAACCTCAAAACGCCATTGTTAACATGAAAACACCCATGTAAGTTTATCTCTATCTCTTGCATGTGTATGAGTGTGTGTACGTGTGTGTGAGGGTTTCTACATACAATCTGTACGTACTGAGTAGCCATATTCAGCGCTAGCTACAGAGCCAGCTCATGGCCTGCGTCCTCTGCGAGCTTGCGGATCTTGGGGATGACGTCCTTCTTGGAGAAGCGCGCGAGCAGCTCGATGAGCTCTTCGTAGACCTCGGCTGTGAAGTGCGGGCTCTCGGCGTCCTGGAAGCCCTGGTGCAGCAGCACGAACGTGCGGATCAGCTCGGTCAGCTCCGCGGTCGACTCGCATCGCTCGATAAGCGCTTGCATGCGCGGTGACGAGAGTGTGAAGCCGTCGCACTCCATGTTGTACGCGATGTGCAGCGTGCGCTCAACGAGCCCGACCTTGGTGCCCACGTCGATGAGCGCGCCGTAGAGGCCCTCGGGGATCGCCAGGTCGGCCTCGCGCATCTCGCGGAAAAGCGAGAAGCAGACGTCGATCCCGCTCGCACCGTGCAGCGCGTTCATGACGTAGTTGAAGAACACCTGGTCTGTCTCGATCTGCTTCGTGGCCATGGTCTTGAGGATACGCACGATGCCGCCAAGGTCCGCGTGCGTGCCGTACACAAACGCGATCACCGTGAACGTCTTGACGTCTGGCTCGACACCCTGCGCCTTCATGGCGTCCAGTAGCGCCATCGCGTCGCCCACGAGGCGGCGACGCGCGCAGGTCGCGAGCAGTGACGTGAACACCTGCAGGTTCGGGCACAGATCGTACTCGAGGAAGAGCTCCATGAGGTTGAACACTTCCGCGAACGGCGCGTCGCGGTGATTCTCGACGATCTCCAGCATCGTGATGTGGTCCGGGACGATGAACGGGTTCTGCAGCATCCGCGAGAACAAATCCTTCGCCAGGTCGTAGCTCTTGGTCGCGGCGAAGCAGCCGAGTGCGTCGTTGTACTGCGGCACGTCCAGCATCCAGGCACCCTGGAGTGCGTCCTCGAGCGTGAACGCGTCCTCCAGTACTTCTTCCAGAAACTGTGGGTCGCGCGCCGTGTTGCAGAAGCGAATCGCCGAGCCAAAGCCCGGACCACGCGCGACGCCGTCACCCACCATCGAGCGGTACACGTCCTTGAAGAGCGCAAAGTCCGACTGGGCGACGCAGGCTTTCAGGACGTTCACGTAGATGTTCTCGTCGATCAGGATCAACCGATGATCGCTCTCATTCTCATTTTTATTCGCACTACTCTCCAGCATCGCGTCGTAGCAGCGCAGCGCGAGCTTCGCGCCGTTCTCGGTCTCCACGCAGCACTGGATCGCGGCGCCGAACACTTTCTCAAAGTGCTGCTTCTGGAACTTTGTTTTGTCGCCATCTAGTTGCGCCACTTTCACGTCAAACCACTTAAGAAAGTAGCCGATCGCGCGGTTCGGCGTCTCGTTCGCGAGCGCGCAGCTGCGGAAAAGCGCGAGGAAGCCCTGCTGCTGAAACTCCTCGATATTGAAGCGCGCGTGCTTGAACAGGTCCGTCGTGAACGCGATCACGTCCTCGTAGCGACGCTTGGACGCCATCGCAGACACCAGATTGCCGACGATGCGCGACGGGATGCGCGTGGTCGCGTCCAGCTCCAGATGGTAGAGCACAAGAAACTGCGCTTGGTCGAACATCTTGATGTTCGCGCATCCGTTCACGACCGACACAAGTAGCTGCGCCACGAACTCCTTGCCGCACTTGTCCCGCAGCTCGTCCAGGATGCGCTTCACCTCGTTGCCGTCGCTCAGCGTTGAGTGCTGGCGCATGAGCGTGAAGAGCAGGTCGGTCCAGAGCTGCTCGTTCGTGTTCTCGACGTCAAAGTCACCGATGAGCTCCAGCAGCGCGCGTGCGCCGTCGACATCGTCCTGCATGAGCCGGTTCTGCAACGCGATGTTCCACGCCTGCAGGTCCGTGCCTGCGAGGATCTTGATCTGGTCCTTCGCGCCGAGCTTGCGGCACGCAGCCACGAATTCCTGCGACGATGTGCGCTTCGTCACGAGCACCGTGACGTGCTGATCTGCGAGACGCAGCCGCGTTTGCGGCTTCGGCTTCGGCTTCTGCGTCTTCTTCTGCGATGGCGACGGTGCTGGAGACGTCTGCAAGTGGCGGATGCGGCGCTGTACGACGTAATGCACGTTGGCATCGCTACTACCGCCATGCGTTCTGTGTTCTGGATGGGACGCCGTCGCAGTGTGTCGAGTCGACGCCGTGTGGGCTGCGCGACTGAACCACCGCACGCGCTGCAAGTCACATAGTGGAGCTGCTGCTGGCGTTGATGAAGACGATGGCGCCAGAGGAGCTACGTGAGACAGAGTTGCTGCTGCCACTGTGTGTGCTGCTTTATGTGCTGCTGATACTGAAGATCGCGAGCGGCGCAGAACCGCGTGTGCGCATCGCCAGCCGCCGCGCCGCATGCTGCCGTTCTCGTCTTCCTCTCTCTTCGCAGCGGGACCACCGGACGCCAATTGACGGTCTGTGTGTCATTGCGATTGGGCCAGCCGAGCTGGCACTGTTTCTGTCTGGGCCGCAGAAAACCAAACCAATTGCGCTACTGCACATCTTCTATAAAGTACGATTTATGTGCGCTCATAAATACGCAGCAGAACATCATACACTCTTAAGTGCGCGTACGTACTTTGTGCAGGTTTTCGCAGGGTGTCAACACAAGAAGAAAGCCGACCGCGAAGAAGACGAGTGAAGAGGACGAGCGAGAATGGCGCCGCGCTTCGCCTTCCACGCGAGGTAAGCGCCTGTGTGTATGTCTACCTATCAACGAAAGATACTGTTGTGTGGTTGCTTAGCTTGTGTGTGCCTCTATCTATCTATCTATCTATCTATGTGTGACTGCAGCAAATTCCGCAACATCGAGTGCAAGCAGCTGCCGCGTGAGCAGAGCTATGACGGCCTGCAAGTCACGACCGCGCTCGTGGAGGGCAATGCGCTCGCAGCCACGACCGACAAGTTCGCATTCGCTCACCAGATGGACGGTGCGCGCGTGCATTGTAGACACTCGCGAGAGGCTTGGCTGTGTATGGTACTCATTAATCTGCGTGATCTATGTGTGTTTGTGGCGCGATGCAGGCGGTGGGGCGGTCCTGGTCAAGTTGTTGCGGGAGACGGGCAAGGGTGCACCCACTACGGTATGGTAGACAAGCATCTGTGGCGTTTTCTGTATATGTGAGGATATGAATAGTACTGACACTCTACATGGTGCGTGTGTGGTATCCAACTTGAAAGCCGCCGCTGATCCGCGCGCATCAAAGCCGAGTTAACACGATCGAGTTTTCGCCCTTTGACACAAACCTGCTCGCTACAGGAAGCGCTGATGCGACTGTCAAGGTACTAATGACTCAGACTTTGTAGCTCAGTCTTTCTTTTGTTATCGCTTTCACTTGAGAGAGTGATAGAGCTGATGCCACGTGTCCCCCTTTCTGATCAGGTGTGGAAATTGCCTGACCACGGATCGCTCGAAGTAGATCTGAAAGTACCAGTGGCTACGTTTGCCTCCGAGACGCGCTCCAGTGTGGGTGGCGTCAAGTTCCACCCATCGGCACAGGGTTTGATGGCATTCTACGCGCGTAAAGAGCTCTCCATCGGGGACATTGAGATGCAGAGTACGTGCTTCAAGCTGTTTAAAGAGTCTGGTGCTCCAGGTGACAACCTCTGCTCGATGACGTGGAACTACGATGGTAGTATGCTTCTCACCGCGTCTCTCGACAAGCAGGTGCGCTTGGTTGACCCACGCGTTTCCGACGGCTCGATTTTGCAGACCGAAGCGCACACTGGACGACGTCAGTCGAGCGTCGCGTGGTGCGGTCGCCTCGAGCATTTCATCACGACAGGCAGCGATCGGATGCAGGAGCGCGAGCTGAAACTGTGGGACCCTCGCAACCTCTCGAAACACGTCCACCGCCAGCACCTGGACTCGAGCATCGGGCAACTGTATCCATTCTACGACGACGACGTGAACCTCCTGTACTTGCTTGGCAAGGGTGATCGCAGCGTCCGCAGCTTCGAGGTCGATTTCAGTCGCAGCTCGGGCTCTGTCCAAGCGCTCGATCACAGTGTACTGGCGAACATGACGTTTGCTGCTGCCGCGCTGCCAAAGCAAGCGTGTGACACCTCCAGCTGCGAAGTTGCGCGAATTTTGAACCTCAGTTTGAGTAGCGGCGGTGTTTGTGATGTGCTGAGCTTCCAGGTTCCACGAAAAGACGCCATCCACTCGTTCCAAAGCGATTTGTACCCGGACACGAAGTCATTCAAGGCTGCACTCAGTTCGGAAGAATGGAAAAACAGCAGCAATGCAAAGCCTGTTTTAGAGAGTGTGTCTCCAACGAGCGCCAAGATTGCCGCAGCAGACACCGGTGCCAGTGCTGCGTTTGGTGTTTCACAGTGGAAGGCTACTGCGGCATTTGCGTCGAACGGAAGCAAACCTGCCGCCACATGGGGATCCACATCGAGTGCTGCTGCTCCACCGACTACATCCTCGACACCAGCTCCAGTTCCAGCAGCACCCACTGAGTGGGGGGTGTCGACCACATCCTGGTCTGCACCAGCGCCAACTCCAGCGAAGCCTGTACCTGCATGGAAAGCTGTTGCATCAGCTCCAAAGCAACCTCCTCAGTGGCAAAGCTGGCAAAGCGCGGCAACGATCCCCGAAGCAGCAGCGCAGTCTACCTCAGCTACGTCGGCGGAGCCTAACCAAAGCATTGTGGAACCAGAAAATCCAGATATGTTGTCCGATAAAGCTCGTCGACTCGGCTCAAAGTATGGCCACAAGGTATGTCAAACGAGTTGCTTGGGGTCTAACTGTGCTGCATTCGTCATAATACTAACTGCCTTGGCTGATTGTGTATTCCCTTGCAGTTCAAGTACATCAAGGGAAAGCAGGCGACTCGTAATGAGCTCTTCCACTTTGGAGACAAGTCAGTCGCGTCGTCTACGATTGCGTCACCGATCATCAAGGCGAACTCGAAGTTCTGGGTGGTGCCAATCACTGGAGCGGGTGGTCCTGTGATGGTGAATGCGCTCGCTGCTGCAGGGCGGGCGTCTGTCGAGACTCCAGTCCTGAATGGCCACAAATACCCGGTGACAGACATGGACTTCAATCCGTTCAAGGATGACATTCTTGCGACTGGCGCAGGCGATTCCGCTATTCAAATCTGGTCTGTCGGCGACTCGTCCTCGACAACGCCAGTGCAAACGCTGAAGGGCCACACGAAAGCTATCCGAGCCGTGAAATTCCATCCAACGGCGTCGAACATGCTGTGCTCGTCGGCGCAGGACCTGACTTTGCGACTTTGGGATATCGAGTATGGCAAGGAGCAGATCGCGCTCAGTGGGAAGCTGGAAGACATGGTGTGGAGCATGGACTTCAACTTCGATGGGAGCTTGCTGGCGACCTCGAGTCGCGAGAAGATCGTGCGCATCTTCGATCCGCGTCGTCAGGACCACCCGCTTGTAGGTATGGGCTGCGGCCACGACAGCAGCAAGCCCCAGTTCGTGACGTGGATTGACGAATCCAAGATCCTCACGATCGGTGTCAACGCGCGCAATGAGAAGCAGATTCTGTTCTGGGATCCGAAGAACCTCGTCGAGCCAATTTCCAGCCCGATCACAGTCGAGACGACCGCGACCAGCGTGATCCACTACCCGTTCTACGACGAGAGCTCTCGCTTACTGTTCCTGGTCGGGATGGGGGATCGCCACGTGCAGAGCTACGAGATCGACCTGGTCTCAGCCACAGCGTATGCGAATCTCCCGTTCGCGTACTCGGGTCAAGACCCAATCAGCGGTGCGGCTTTGCTTCCGAAGCCGTTGTGCGACGTGCGGAACGTGGAGATCGACCGCATGCTACTGCTGACACCAAATGTCGTGGACTACGTGTCGTTCTCACTGCCCCGAACGGAGAAGCTGCGCGAGTTTTTTCAGGACGACGTGTATGGTCCTGTGCGTGCAGCGCAGGCGACGTTGACGTCGAGCCAGTGGTTTGCAGGCGAGAACGCGGCTCTGACGTTCGAGTCGCTGCAGCCGAACGGTACAGATCTCACTCTCCGAGTCTATTCTTTTCTTGGTGCTGCGACTTTCTCGTGTTGTTATTAACGTGCGCTTCGTTTCGTATTTGGCCAGATATGGTGCCGCTCTCGCAAAAGCCCAAGGAGACGGTGCAGATGCGTCCCAAGACACTGGATTTCCAAGACCGCATTCGCAGAGAAGACGAAGAGAAGCGGATGAAAGCGGAGCAGTTTGAGCGACTCAATGTACGTGCTGACAGACAGGACATCATTGGATTGAGGTTGGCTGGATGTGGTTGATGATGCTGGCACTGAATTTGCGTTGCTTTTCCACTCATTTATCTCGTGTTTTGCAGGCTCTCGCGTCGCAACCTTCACTGCATTCTGTCACCAAGGGAGTCACCAGCAGTGCTACGGCGGCGGCTGTGCACGACTCCGACAGCGAAGACGACTGGGACGACTAAAGTATGCTCCGATAGTTGTAGCTGTCCTCACCAATTTTGTTTTCCTAAACCCAAGAGAGAGGCTGGCGGTTGATCGTTTTTGATATATTATGGTACAGCAGCAATCTCGTGCTCCGTTTTTCTTTCTTCACAATAGATAAGAAGTTGCTCGTTTCCGTGGCGGGCTGGCTCACTAACGGTCAACAACGGTCCAGCCCACCAGCAGCGGCACAACAACGACTCAAACGCACTGGATCACCGAATCACAAACGCGTTGCGAAGCCGCTCACAGATGCGCGAGATGTACTCATACTCGCTCTGCTTCGCTGCCTCTGCTTCAATCTCCACTCGAATGTCATCCGGAGAAACCTATGCATGATCATCATTCAGTCATCAAGCCAGTCGGTCAGTCAATGAGTCAACACAATCACAAAGCACAACCACAACGCACAAAAGCTTACCGGCCCGTATACCACATGCACGCTGGTCTCAAAATTCGAGAAGGGGAACTCGTCCAAAATCGCAAACCCGACGACGAACTTGGCTTCTTGGAGTGGGGTAAAATTCAAAAATTCCACCCAGAGCACCGACTCCTCTGCGATGAACTCGACTGCGTACTGCGCGGAAAGCGCGCGCAGCTCGCGCAGGAAACGATACGAAAGCGTCACGTACCGCTCCAGCTCCTGCAAAAGCGTGCAAATGCGCTGCGGTCGATCCATGCGTCGTTGCTCTTCATTCTGGGCGCTGCTTGACGTTCGAATGAAGCGAGAAAGCTGCACGGGATCGAAAAGCTTCTGCTGCACCAATCGGACGATATCGGTATCGATCTCCGAAAGATACGAACTGCGTTGTCTTCGCTTCACGGTCACATCTGACACCACATCTGTCGAAAAACCATTGCCGCTTGAGGAGGAGCTCGCTGAATGCGAGTCGTTCAGAACAACATCAATCTGAAGATCCACGCGCAGCACAACATCGTCAAACTGAGCGCTCAACTTGAGATGCGATGACGTCGCGACGCCAACGCGCCAGATGCTGAGGCTTCCTTGGATAGCAGAGATCTCTTCGACGTTCAACACCTGACGCTCCAGCTCAGAAGCAGTCTCTGCAGAAACCAGATTGCTGTCTGCTGCTAAGTTCTCTACCACCCGCAGCTGGTCTTCCAACACGGATGCTTCGAGTGACAGCGACGCACACTGCGTATCCAACACATCCACAGTTGCCGCGTATTCGTTTCGAACCGACTGCTGCTCTTCAATTGCATCGAGGAGCTCCGCCATCTGCTTTTCTCGATCGATTAGCTCCTGAAGCGCAGCAAGTTCGCTCTGTCGTGTCGCAGTATCCTTCGCAATTCGTCGCTTCAACGTGCGAACATCCTTGTCGAGCTCGCCCGCAGTCACCTGCAGCTTCTCGCCAATCTCGCTCTCCATCTTCGTTCGCCACTGACACAATCCGCTTTGCACACGAGCAGTCTCCAATTCATGCAGCGCTTTGATTGCTTCAGTGCCAGATTCGTCAAGCACCTCGGGGCTGAATAGCGCTGGTGCCTTTTCACTCAGAAGCGATCCAAGGACATCCGTTAGACCTGCCGACCAGGAGGAGATCTCATCAATGTGCCACTTCACGACGTCCTTGCACGCATTAGAAATCGAAGCGCGCTTCACTGAATCGACAGCCGAGTCTGCAGCAGCGCTTTGGGAATACAACTCGCTGAAATGGTCCTCTGGTGTCGTTGGAGCCTTGTTTTGAAGATCTGCGGTGGTCAGGAGTTCATCCATCGATATCAGTGGAACCATTGGAGGTGCTAGAGCCATGCTCTTACGTCGAGGGGACTGACGTAATGGTGAACGAATTCTCGCACCGAGATCCGCAGCTGTCACTTCACTTTCTGGCGCAGTTCTCGACTTTGGTGTACCTGATCCGACTCGTTCAAACTTCGAAGACAAATTCACAACCAGCGACTTGCGACGCTCATCGTACTCGGCATCGCTCTCGTCTTCGCTCGTTTCAATGTCCATCATACTAGGAGCCGACGAGTTAGTAGCATCTTCTTCCTCTTCCATGATAGGATCGAGCGTGATATCTTGGTCGTCCAGTTGACTGTAGTGCAGTGAATTGAAACGACGCACGGTGCTGCTGCTTAGGCGGCGAGCTCTTGGTGAGTTCTCTTCGCCTTCTCGAGCCAAGTCGGTGAGACTTCCTAACCCTGGTGCACTGGAATCGTCTTCGCCCTGGACAAAACTTGATGATTTCTGTGAAGTTGATTGCTGCGCACGACTCTGGGGAGCATCATCGTATGCGGCTGATTCTGCAACAAGATCGCCCAGACTACCAAGCTCCACAGTCTCATCAGTCACAGGCGAGTCTCCAAACGGTGAGCTTTCTTTCTCTTCCTGGGAAAGATCCCGGAATCGAAAGGACGGCGTCGTCGCTGAAGCCTTCTGCACAGGCACATTATTTGAAGCAAACGCGTTGCCACCTGCTTGGACGAAGGCTGAGAAATCGCCAGTGATCTCCATGTCTTCTCCTGCATCCGATGACGCAGAAGAATCAGCATACGCCATTCTACCTTGAGGCTCTGGATCGTTGTTCGCAAGAAAAGACGACTTCGATGCGGATGGAGGGGCGGGCTGAGATGACATAGCACCAGGTTCAATGCCTTTCAGCTTCCTCGCAGACACCGGAGAACGTATCACGGCACTAACACTGCTTCTTCGCAAGCGTCTCGCGTTCGCTTGATTATCCAGTGGGCTCACTCCGCGGAGACTGTAGCGTCGACGATTCTTATCAGGCGACTTGTTTATCGAGAAGCTCAGTCTTGAGACTGCCATCTCCGTCGTATCTTCTTCGTTATGCTCCTCCTTTTGCTCAGCGTCATCGGAGTCGATGGCGTCAGCCTCGTCAAGTAACGATGTATTCAGCGATGTCTCTTCGTCTTCCTCCTCTTCGTCGACTTCTTGCAGAGACGGCGGTGAGCTGTCGAGCGGGAACATCCGTCTGGCGTCCTTGGCCAGCATCGGCGTCATTGACGTCGAAGGCGAGCCGAGATTGAACTCTGCGCCTTGAGGCGGACCGAAATTCACTGACTTGGTCGGGGTTGTGATCGGTCCAGCCTTCGGCTTCTTTGCACTCAGGATGCTCTTCAGCGGAGTTTTCATGTTCGACGAGCGGTGGACAGGAGGAGGCGAAGTGAACTTGGCAACGATCGATTGCCTGCTTGAGCCGTTGCCGCGCAAGCTTTGACGTGTGCTACTCGACTTCTCTTCACCATCCTGGTCAGAGTCTGTCACACCTCGCGGTTGTTTTCGTGGCGTTGGAGATTTTTGCGGGCGTGCCAGTCCAGCTGTCACCTTGGCTTTCATCGACACGATCGAGTCCTGCGGGGGACTTTCAGTTTGACTGTCATCATCACCTCGAGATTTCTTTCCTGTAGAACTCTGGGTGAACTTGTCACTGCCGGGTTGGTCCTGTTTCCGCTTCCGCGACAGCGAATCTCTTCGGTCGCTATTCGCCCCGCCTTCCTCCTGATGTGTCGAGTGGAGCTCAGGATTGATTTCGTACAGATCTTCCACATTGAGTGTCTCTCTGCGCGTTCGCTTCTCTTCATTATCATCGCGGGATCTATCACGTGCGTCACTGGTGATCGTGAAAATGTCGCTCGGGTCAACTGTAGCTCTTCGACTTCTGGATCTGGTCACAGGCGACACGTCGGTATCGAAGTGCGGCGTCTGGATGGTTTGTCTCCTTTTGCTTTTTCCCTTGTCCTGTACCTGCGCATCTTGTTCTGTGTCCTCTTTATTCGAGTCAATCTGCATCTCCTCGCGCAGAGCTGACAGGAAGTCCACGCCATCCGTCGGCTCCAAGGTCGACCGTCGATTCTTCTTTTGGTGCGATCGCAGCTGTCGACTTGGCGTATTATTATCATCATCATCTTCTTCTTGAGTATCTTCCTGTAGCGTCTCAGTGCCGCTGCTCTCTGGTGACAGCAGGCTTCTCTTAGCAGGCGACTTGGATTTCTGTGCCGATGAGCGCCTCGGTGCGAGCTCACTCAGCGTCATCGACATGGCTTCGCTGGGCGAGAGCGTGCGCTCTTCTCGCTCTTTCCTCTTTGCCGCTCTCGTCTTGCGAGTCGACTCTGGTGTTTGCAACGCGGTGGATGAAGTCGACGATGCTAAGAACTGGTTCGTCGTCACCATCTCGCGAATGTACTCCTGCGCATTGTCACTGTCTGACGATGCCGTATCGGTCCCTGCTGTTGCTGCTGCTGTCGATTTCTCCTTGCGTGCACGTTGCGCGGTTGGGCTCTCGTCGTTAAGCGTGATACTCTGAAGCAAGCTTTTCAGTGCTGCGGGGGAGACAGTGTCTCGCCTGGAGATGGCGCTGTCGTCGATGATGCTGGTGTCGCTGTTGTTGAAAAGGAGCGACGCTTTCGATGGAGACAGCGTGCTTCGGCGAGTCACTCGTGGCGACACAAACGCAGTGTCAGCTGCTGGTGCTACTGCTGCTGAGGCAGTCATAGCAGTCACAGGCTGCGGCGCGTCATTCTCCTCCTGCTTATGCTCTTCTTCTTCATCATCATCCTCTTTCTCCTCCTCTGTTTCCACCTCGTCCTGTTCTCCTGCCTCAGCAATCGCTCGCGCCACGTCTGTAGCTGTTCGCTCTGCATCCAAGGTGAACGCACTCCCGTCGCTAATCACTCCAGCGGCTTTAGCAGCAGCAGCATCATCTGTCGTCTTGGTCGCGAACGTCTCGGGCGTGCTGATCTCAATGTCGTCGCGCGTCGTCGAGCCTTCATCTGCTTTACATACAAGCAAGACCATCCACCAGTTAACGCCAACAGCCAGCACCCTCAATAGAAAATTACCTGACGCTACTACTGTACCTGCAACGGGCGGATCAACAAAGCTTAACTGTTGCGACGTCGCCGCCAGTTCGCCGAGAATCTCGCGCTGGAACTGAGACGCGATTGAGTCGGCCTTGCGCGCCACGGGGGTCGTGAGGCGTCCTCCGAGTGTCTCGAGGCGCGGGGGCGGGCTGGGTGTCGAGCCGTCGCGGCCGCCCACATCGTCGTCATGGTCGTCGCTGCGATGGTCGGCGCGGTGGCCGCCGTGGTCGTCCGCCATCGTCCGCTCGGCTGCTTCCCTGCTTTTCCGGTCGGGGCTTTCGCTTTCGCGCGCATGCGCTGCTGGTGACGCCATTTGCGGCTTGGTGCGCGGACTGGTTTGAATTTCTTGTAAAACCTCATAAAACCTTACATATAAAGATTAAAACCTTGAATTCGGTGACATTAGTGAGGTTCTAATCTCAACTTTGAGATTCAAATGGTGGTGGAGACGCATTTTTACACACAGACTGAAATGACGTGAGGATAGCAAATTCGAAACAGCGTATCACTGTCTCGGACGTGCGCATAATAATCAGGTGGCTGCACGGTTTGATTGGCCATGAGCGGCTGACGCTCCCGCTTAAGTGCGAGCGCAACGCTTGGAGCTCTCTCTCTTGCTGACAAGCGCAGTCTTGGAACCACCAGCGCCACGACAGCACAAACAGACAAGATGAGCGACACCGTGGATCTCGACGCCAAGCGTAAGCGCAAGGAGGAGAAGAAGGCGAAGAAAGCGCTGCGCAAGGCCCAGGAGGCGCAGGTGTCAGCGGAAGAGACCGTAGCGGAGACGAAGAAGGCCAAGAAGAGCAAGAAGGAGTCCAAGAAGCGCGACCGCGACGCGGACGAGAGCGCCGCGCCGAAGAAGAGCAAGAAGGACAAGAAGGACAAGAAGAAGAGCAACAAGGACGGCGAAGATGTGCCAGAGGCGTCCGACTTCTCCAACGGACCGTACCAGCAGCCGGCCGCCAAGGACGGCAGCTTCAAGAAGTCCTTCTACGTGGAGGGCAAGGCGACTGCCAAGATGAGCAACGAGGAAGTGGCCAAGTTCCACACGGAGAACGAGATGAGCATCAGCGGCAACAACTGCCTGTACCGCCCAATCCGCAACTTCAGCGACGTGACGTTCGAGGACAAGTTCCTCAAGACCACAGCGGGCTTTGACAAGCCGACCCCGATCCAGAGCCAGTGCTGGCCGATCTTGGCGTCCGGCCGCGACATCATCGGTATCGCTGAGACCGGCTCTGGCAAGACCCTGGCGTTCTCAATCCCAGGTTTGATTCACATCGCGGCGCAGCCTGCGATCTCGTCCAACTTCCCAGGTCCGCGTATGCTTGTCGTTGCGCCGACGCGTGAGCTGGCGATGCAGAGTTCCGAAGTGATCACGCAGGCCGGCAAGATGTGCGGTATGCGAAGCACGTGCATCTACGGCGGTGTACCAAAGAACGTGCAGAAGAAGATTCTCCGCGACGGCGTGCACGTGGTGGTGGCGACCCCAGGTCGTCTCAAGGACCTGCTTGAGGAGCGCGCGTGTAACCTGTCCAAGGTGACGTACGTCGTGCTGGACGAGGCCGACCGAATGCTCGATGAAGGGTTTGAGAAAGATATCCGCAAGATCATCGGCGAGACCCACCCGGAGCGTCAGATCGCGATGTTCAGCGCCACATGGCCGCAGTCAATCCAGAAGCTCGCGCACGAGTTCCTCGTTGACCCAGTTAAGGTCACGATCGGCTCGGACGACCTCGCGGCCAGCCAGAACGTCACGCAGCTCGTGGAAGTGGTGGACGACCGCGCGCGCGACGCCCGCGTGCACGCACTGCTGCAGAAGTACCACAGCTCGCGCAAGAACTTGATCCTGCTGTTCGTGCTGTACAAGAAGGAGGCCGACCGCGTCGAGCGCATGCTCCAGCAGAAAGGCTGGACGTGCGCGGCGATTCACGGCGACCGCAACCAGTCGCAGCGCACGGAGGCGGTGGAACAGTTCAAGTCGGGCAAGATCCCGCTGCTGATTGCCACGGATGTCGCGGCGCGTGGTCTCGACATCCCCGGTGTCGAGTACGTGCTCAACTACTCGTTCCCGCTGACCATCGAGGACTACGTGCACCGCATCGGGCGTACGGGTCGTGGCGGAAAGAAGGGCATCGCGCACACGTTCTTCACGGCGAACGACAAGCCGCGCGCCGGCGAGCTGGTGAACCTGCTGCGCGACTCGAATCAGGATGTGCCGGCGGACCTGACGAAGTTTGGCACGCACGTGAAGAAGAAGGAGCACAAGCTTTACGGCGCGTTCGCCAAGAACGTGGACGTGAACAAGAAAGCCACCAAGATCACGTTCGACGACAGCGATTAAATGCGATAACAGGGAAATAGACACAACACCAAGCACAGCAAACGTTAGACAGAGCCTGTTTAAGATATATATGATAGATGTTGCAACTGAGACTTGACAAATCCCCACACGCGCTGAGATGTTTCTTGCTCTTGATCTACGATGGACACCACCACGCTATGCGTCGCTGTCGCTGCTGCTAGAGTAGCCCAGGAGCAGACCGCCGGGCGCTTTAGCTGCTGGCTGTGAAGCTTTTGGGGCAGCACTGACAGCGTTTGCTGGGGAAGAGGAAAATTGGTCTGGATCTGGCTTGGCATCTGCTTTTGTGTTGCTATTGCTGCTGGTAGTCTGACTGCTATCCTTGGTCTCTCCAGTCGCCTTCGTCTGCTTCTTGGTCAGTCGCAGCTTCTTGCTACTTTCTGCTGCCGTCGAAGAAGCGGCCGCGCTGCGTTTCTTGGGTTTGATGACAACGATGGCGGGCAGTGGCCTCTTCTCAGCCGCCTTCACTGCGTCCTTCGCTGGCGCTGGACCAGCCACAGCAACATCCGGCACCAGCATCGAGGGCTTCGCCTGCGACTGGAGCTTCAGCGCTGTCGAGCGGAAACTCTGCAGCTCTGTCACAGCACTCATGTGTTAATTTAGTTATTAGTAGATAGATGCATACGCATGTATGGACATAGTAGAGTAGAGTAGAGTACAGTGGGCTTACGAGCATCTTCCTCGGCCTTGCGCTTGTTCTTCTGCGCCTCCTGAATCTTCTTCTGCTCCAGCAGATAGAGTCTGCGAGCAGGCATAAGAGCACACACACGAAGGTGCTCAGTATTATACATGCCTCATTAAATGCATTTGGTATTGCGCTAGTCTCTCTGTGTACATCCACACGCGCACAGATACACTTAAGCTAGCATGGCGAGTAAAACTCAACGCACCTGTCGGACGTGTCGAAGAAGCCGCGGCCTTCGTACGGTACGGCGCCGCTGCCGTTGAGGTCGCTCACGAACTGTCGCCCGGCCTCCGTGGTCGTGTCTGCGCTGGAGCCGGCCATCACCTTGAACTCCGTGCGCGCCGTGGACGCCGACGGCGCCATCAGCAGCCGCCGCGCGACGTCCGAGTCCTGGTTCGCTGGGTGCCACGACGGCACGTCCATTCTATTCTCACTGACAATTTGGACAATGGAATTCACATAGGAGTGTGCTTTTTACTTTTTTTCCAATTTGTCAGTCACTAAACGCCACTAAACTGGGAGCCAACCAATCAGAGCGGTGTGCTGTTGTCTGATGTCACTATTGTGCTGAAAATAAGTGTCATTTGGACAAGAAAGTATCCTTTGTTGACAAAAGAATGGTTTTGTTCGACCACAACTCTACATGAATGCATCTGGTTTTCTAAATGTTTCTATCCGTACAAGTTGCGCAGGCCAAAGAGCTCCTCGGCCTTGGTCGCCGAATCCTTGAACTCGAGCGGGTACGTCTCTTCGAGGCAGCTCGTGTCGATCTCACGCACTGCGCCGTCCACGCGCACCCAGGAAGCCAGCACGCGCATGCCACACGCACCCTTCCCCGACTTGGTGGGCGTCGTGAACGTCGTGCAGTGGGTCGCGTACTTGAAGTCGACGAGGATCTTGTCGCCCTCGATGTCCCTGTACTCCGTGGCGCCGTACGCGCGTCGCGTCTGCACGTCCAGTCCGCCGACCATCAACAGCGCGGTCGCGTGGTCGGGGAGCTTCGCTGGCACGTTCCAGTACTGATCGCGCTCGTACACGAACGGCAGCGACTTTGGCAGGTTCTTGAGCTCCGCGCACGCCTTCTCCTTGCTGCCCGTAAACAGACAGTAGTACGGCAGCACGTAGTAGTTCTCGGACGCCATCACCGCGTCTTCGTACCATTTGATGAGCGTCGCCTTGTCCGGGCTCGGCTGCTCCCACATTTCCGAGAACACAATTACATTATACAGCATTTCGGACGTGTATAGCAGGTTGTCGATGTCTTCATCGTACTCCTCACCCGAGGACGGCGACGCAAAGGTCTCGAGCGCCATGGCGTCCTCTGCGGAGCACCGAGCTGCGCGGTAGATGATCGCGGGGATAGTCGTGCGCAAGCTGTCAGAGGACAAATAGTCGCCGAACGTGGTGCGCAAAAAGTATGACGGCTTCGTACCCGAGAGCGCCAGCGCATCCGCACACGCGTTGCTGCCCGGGTTCTCCTTGGCAGCTCTATCCAGCTTGTCGTACAGATCGTGTGTGAACTTGCTCAAGTCTGTCACACCTGGGAATTTGGGTCCGCAGAAAGTGTCGTTCAGGCAGTGGGCGAGGAACCGGTCGGCGACGATGCCAACGTCGCGGTCCCAGTTGGAGTACGTCGCGCGCTCTTTCTCATCCGAGCCGAATTCCGAGACGATGCCGTCGACAGCGAAACCTTTCACTGAGTCTGGCGCGAAGTGGATCAGGCGCTCGACAAGGTACGTGCCGTAGCTGAGCCCGTACACGTAGACATCCTCGTCCGCTAAGTAGTTGTCGATCACGCTCTTGAGGTCCATCGCGGCGGACGTGACAGAGAAAGCCGCGGTCTGGTTGTCGATCTGGAACAAAACGTCCTGGATGCACGCTGGAACCTCTTCGATGCCGATCGACGTGCCACTCGGACTTCCTATCGTTCCTGCTTGCGCGGCTTCACAAATCAGACGGTTGCTTCGCGCCGTGCCGCGATGGTCCATGGTGTAAATCGTGACCTTTTCGTCGAGCTCCGCGTACAGATCGTCCATCAAGCCTTCCATCGCTGTCGACGATGCGCCTGGTCCGCCCTGCAGCACCCATAGCGATTTCTTTTTTTCTCCATCTTCAAGCGGCTTCGCGACGACGCGCTTAACGAAAATGTCAATCGTGCGGTTGCTCGAGCAGATCCCTTCGTAGCACAGCGGCACGCGGAACTCGCCGCATTCGTACCGCGGCATGTCCTCCTCTTCTTCGTAAAAAAAGTCCCACACGTTTGCTGCGCTCTTGTGCATGCCGTGACCCTGACGCGAGTGGCGATCCGGGCTTCTCTCCGCAGCAAACACATTCTGTTCTTGTGCGACCCATTCAAGCGACTGTTGCTGCTGCAGGAAAGGCAGCGTCTTGCGTCGCTGCTCGCCGACCAAGACGTTGGGCAGGCGATGACCGCCATCTTGCTGCTTCTTGCTGTGCTTGAGCTGGCGGTGATCGTCGTGATGCTTGTGCTTACTGTGTTTGCGCTTGTGGTGGTGCACCTTGCTGTCGCTCGAGGTCTCCATGTAGTAGTCGTCGTCGTGCTTCTGCTTGGCACCGCCGTCCAGCGTGCTGAACTGGCACTCGAACCAGCCGTTGAGTGGCACGTCCGTGGGCGTCGTAGGCGGTGGCGCTGCGCCAGTGCTGCTCATACTCTCGAGCAGCGCGAACGCCGCGCCAGCTGCCGACAGAAGCTGCAGCGTCTTCATTCTTGCTAGTCTTTTCTTCCTCTTGTTGCTGCTGCGCTGGAGCTGGCGAATTGCGGAATGAGCGGTTCTATCGTCGCTCTTGAATGGGTTGTAACCAAAAATCCACCCGTTGCAATTCACAAAATCAGGTGTAACGACTCCTATTATGTTTGACAGGTTATAGTCAAGTTTACAATGGACAATAAGTGAGCAACGTCAAGGAAGAGACTGATTTATTACTTATGAAAGGGTTTCACCCACGTCATTCTGTGAGTGTATGAGTTTTTTTTATCAGCGGTTACGCTGTAACCCATTTGATCATCACTCAGCGCGCATGAGGGGCGTCGCTTCATGTGCACCACGCAGCGAGCGGCGCGTGGGGCGACGGCTCTTCATGAACCACACAAGCGCGGGCGCCGCGAACACGAAGCACACGAACAGCGCCGCCGTCACTTTCGACTGGTGGTCGTGGTAGCTACTGGTGTCGCGCAGCTCCGCCTCAATCTGCGGGACGGGTAGCAAAGCCGCAGGTACGCCCTCCACCTCGAAGCCGTCGAGACACTTGGTCTTCGCCACCTGCGCGTACCACTTGGCAGCGATGCGCGGGATGCGCGCGAGGTCGGTCGCCTTGGGCGTGTAGCCTTCCTTTGATCCCGTGGCCGATGTGAAGTTGACGTAGTACAACCCGAAGCGCGGCTTGAACGACCCCCACTCGTAGTTGTCCACGAACGACCACGCCGCGTATCCGATGATCGGGATCTTGAACTCCGAGATCGCTCGGTGCACCTCGCCAATGTACGTCTGGTAGTACCACAACTGGTCCATGTTGTCGATCGTCTCGTTACCGCACCACCCGTTCTCGGTCAGCAGGATCTCTGCCTGCGGATTCTGCGCGTGCATCCACTTGATCGTCTGCAGGTACCCAGGCGCGTATCCATTGAACCAGTTGCAGTTGTAGTGTCCATCGGCGTTCTTGCTGGAGAGGCGCGCTCCTGGCGGCGGACGCGTCTCGTCGATGCCCAGGTCGCGCTCCCAGCCGGGCGTCTGCTTGCTGCACCTGACTTTGGAGTACTCCGACGTGCAGTCCGTCACGACCTTGGACGAGTAGTGGTTGAGCATGAATAGGTCGTACGAGTCCTTCACGATCGCGGCTTCCTCCTTTGTGAACTCTGGGAGCCGGTCTCCTGCACGCTCGCGCATGATCTGTGGGTACTCGCCCGACACAAGCGGCGTGAGGAACCAGCCGAGGCCAAAGTCCATCTTGCGCGCAGACGCCGCGACGTCCAGCGGGTTGCTCGGGTCCAGTGGGAACGCAAAGTCAGCGTTCAGCACAATGCCGATACGCGCTTTGTCGTGGATGATGTTACTCTTTTTGAGCTCGCGGAACACTTGCACGGCTCGGCCATGTGAGAGCAGCACGTTGTGCGCGGCGGTGTACGCGTATGTCTTGGAATGCTTGAGTCCCGGCGCCGCCTGTCCGTTGCCGTACCCTTGCGTCACAAACGTCCAGGGCTCGTTGAAAGTCGACCAGAAGTCGATTTTCGAGCCAAACTCCGTGAACATGAGCTCCGCGTACTCGGCGAAGTGGCCGATAATGTCCGTGTTGAGCCAGCCCTGCGGCTTGAGCTCACTGTGTAGTTCCAAAGGAAGGTCCCAGTGATACAGTGTCACAATGGGCACAATGTTGTTGCGCCTCACTTCGTCGATGAGCGCGTGGTAGAACGCGATACCAGGCGCGTTTGGCTTCATTTTCTTGGCTTTCGCGTCCCAATTCATCATGCGCGACCAGGAGATACTGAACCGGAATGTATCGAGTCCCGATGCGACCATGAGTTGGATGTCGCTCTTGTACCGGTGAAGAAAGTCGTCGGCAACGTTCGCGCACTCGAGTGCTGGCTTCTCACGGCAGAAGTCGTCCCAGATCGACGGCGTGCGACCGGTCTCGTTCCATCCGCCTTCCACTTGGTACGCGGCCGTGGCGGAGCCGAAGAGGAAGTTGTCGGGGAAGCAGCGCTTGGCGTTCGCACTGGTTGTCGTCGGCGCCGTCGCGACCTCCATTTCTTGTGAAGCGGTACTCACTGCGGGCGTCGACGCGGCAAGAAGAAGCAGGAGGAGGAGGCGCTGCCACATGCTTGCTGTTGCCACCATTGTCTATTTGATGCAGAGAGAGAAACAGGTACACACGCAGATGGCGCCTGGGTAGCGCGGCAACTTTTTGAGACTGAATGCTGGACGCAGAGAGAGAGGGGGAGCTGGATGGAAGTCTTCTTCAGATCGCGAATGGTCGTCGCGCGATCTTTTTCTGTCAAACAAAATCAGCAGATCAATCCAATTAGTGTGGTCCACTGTATGTCTGGTGCTGCATTTTTTTTATCACGCAGGTTGAAGAAGAAAGCAAGCAATGTGCAAACGCCAGCAAATCGTGGAAATGGGATTAATGGAGCCGTGTGCCCATGAAGAGACCAACATGCGCACGACACTCAGCAAACAACAAACAAAACAAGACCAAGAGACGCGTAAAGCAGGTGGCAACGTGTGACCCTCTTAGCGAGCGGCCTGAGAGCTTAAGCCTCCCCCCACCCCTCACTTACGATCTCTGGACGAGCGGTGTGGCTTCGCCGCTCAAGACGCCTTGCTGGCGCGCGTTGCGGTGGCGCTTGACGAGCCACGCGACAGCCGGGACCACGCCCACGAAGCAGATCACGAGCGCTGAGATGACGTACGGTCTGTACATGTGCTGCATGCCCGTGTCGCCGCTGGTCGCGTCCTTTGCAGCGGCGACCACCGCGCCATCGAGGCATCGGCTCTTCGCCACTTGGGCGTACCACGTGGCCGCAGGACGTGGGATACGCGCCAACGCCGAAGCTCCAGGCGGGACCTCGCTCTGCAAGCCCGTCTCGGATGTGAAGTTAACGTAGTAGAGCCCGAAGCGAGGCTTGAACGAGCCCCACTCGTAGTTGTCGAGGAACGACCAGGCCGTGTAGCCGATGACTGGGATGTTGAACTCCGAGATCGCCTTGTGCACCTGCTCAAGGTACGTCTGGTGGTACCAGAGCTGGTCCTGGTTGTCCACCGTGTCGTTGCCGCACCAGCCGTTCTCGGTCAGTAGGATATCTGCTTTTGGGTTGTGCGCGTGCATCCACTTGATGTTGTCCAAATAGCCGACAGGGTATCCCGTGAACCACTTGCAGTTGTACTCGCCCAGGTCGTTCTTGCTGGACAGGCGAGCACCCTCAGGGGCTCGACTCATGTCAATACCGACATCCTGCTCCCAGCCGAGCGAGAAGTCTGAGCACTTGATTGTCGAGTGCTCCGACGCGCAGTCTGTCACCACCTTGGACGAGTAGTGGTTGAGCATGAATAGGTCGTACGAGTCCTTGACCACCGCCGACTCCTCAGGAGTGAACTCGGGCAGGTTGTTTCCAGCGCGCTTGCGCATCACGTCCGGGTACTTGCCCGTGACGATTGGCGAGAGGAACCAGCCGAGCTCGAACTGCATCTTGCGCTCCGAGGCCGCGATGTCGCGCGGATCGCTCGCGTTCAAAGGGTACGCCATCTCAGCGTTGAGCACGATGCCGATGCGCGCCTTGTCCTGGATCACGCTGCTCTTCTTGAGCTCGCGGAAGCGCTGCACAGCCTTGCCGTGGGAGACCAGCACGTTGTGTGAGACCGTATACGCGTTCGTCTTGGAGCCGGTGAGCCCCGGCGCCGACATGCCGGTCGCATAGCCCGCCGAGACGAACGACAGGGGCTCGTTGAACGTCGTCCACATGTTGATTTTCGAGCCAAACTCGTTGAACATGAGCTCCGCGTACTGGACGAAGTGATCGATGATTTCCGGGTTGAGCCAACCCTGCGGCTTGAGGTCGTGGTGGAGCTCCGACGGCAAGTCCCAATGGTAAAGCGTCAGGATCGGCACGATATTGTTGCGCTTGAGCTCGTCGATGAGCGTGTGGTAGAACGCGATGCCTACTGGACTTGGCTTCATCTTCTTGGTCGCAGGGTCCCAGTTCATGACGCGCGACCAGGAGATGCTGAAGCGGAACGAGTCCAATCCCGAGTCGACCATGAGCTGGATGTCGCTCTTGTACCGGTGCACAAAGTCGTCGGCGACGTTCGCACAGGAAACCCCCGCTCGCTCGCGACAGAAGTCGTCCCAGATTGACGGCGTTCGACCGGTCTCGTTCCACGCGCCTTCGACCTGGTACGCAGCGGTGGCGGAGCCAAAGAGGAAGTCATCGGGGAAGCAGCGCTTGGCGTCGTCACTGGCGCTGACACTGACAGTAGAAGCCGCGACGGCGGCAGCGGCTCCGAGCAGCAGCAGGCGCGCGCACCTCATCGTCTCTTGGTCTTCTTGGTCTTTTGCTGACGAGGAAAATTGAAGAATGACTGACGGTCGGGGTGGCTGAGGTCCAGAGCATGCGCATGATGGGCAGCGAGTGCCACACGCACGCGAAGCACCAGAAATGCGCACGCAAATTTTGCTTTGTAATTTGAAAAAGTGAGTTTGAATTTAGTCCCACTCGGCTCGAAAATTTGTAAAATCTCACTTCAACTTGGTCAGCCGTATCTACTCGATTACATTCGCAGTCAAAAGCGCGAATCTACATTCGCGCAATACCAGAAGTGAAATGAATGGTGCAGAGGCTGCTAAAATATCACAGTAGCTCGGATTTAAGTAACGACAATGATGGAAACTTCGTTTCAAGGCATCTACTTTCTTACTGTCCACGCACGAGGGGCGTGTTCTCGCCCGCGCGGAGCAGCGAGCTCTGACGAGAGCGACGGCTCTTGACAAAGAAAGCGATCGCTGGTACACCGACAACAACACCCAGCACCAGCCCCCAGAGTGCAAACGTCTTGAAGCTGCTGCCAGAGCTGGTGCCAGTAACGTCGCTGACTCCTGCCAAGACTGGCACGCCTTCAATCTCAAAGCCGTCCAGGCACTTGGTCTTCGCCACTTGCGCGTACCATTTCGCCGCAGGACGTGGGATACGTGCCAAGGCGTTTGATCCTGGGGTGACCTCGTCCGTCTTGCCGGTCTCGGACGTGAAGTTGACGTAGTAGAGTCCGAAGCGAGGCTTGAATGAGCCCCACTCGTAGTTGTCCATGAATGACCACGCGGTGTACCCAATGATGGGGATCTTGAGTTCGTTGATCGCCTTGTAGACTTCGCCGATGTAGCTCTGGAAGTACCAGAGTTGGTCCTGGTTGTCGATGGTCTCGTTGCCGCACCAGCCGTTCTCCGTGAGTAAGATGTCTGCCTTTGTGTTGTACTTGTGCACCCACTTGATCATTTCCAGGTAGCCCGCCGGGTATCCCGTGAACCACTTGCAGTTGTATTGACCATTTTCATCTTTGCTGGACAGACGCGCGCCTTCGGGGGCTCGCGTACTGTCGATGCCCGTATCCTGCTCCCATCCGAGGGATAAATCGCTGCACTTGACGAGCGACGTCTCCGAGTCGCAGTCCGTCACAGTGTGGGATGAGTAGTGGTTGACCATGAAGAGGTCGTACGAGTCCTTTACCATCGCAGCTTCCTCCGCCGTGAACTCTGGCAGGCGGTCGCCGACACGTTCGCGCATCACGTCTGGATACTTGCCAGTCACGATGGGAATGAAGAACCAGCCGAATCCAAACTGGATCGCGCGCTCAGCCGCAATGACGTCGCGCGGGTTGCTCGGGTTGAGAGGGTAGTAGAAGTGGTCGACAATCACGATACCGATGCGCGCCTTCTCATGGACGACGTTGCTCTTCTTGAGCTCGCGGAAGCGCTGCACCGCCTTGCCGTGCGAGAGCAGCACGTTGTGTGCGACAACGTACGCGTTCGTCTTGGAGTTGGTGTATCCTGGAGCCGACATGCCCGTTGCGTAGCCCTGGGAGACGAATGACAGCGGCTCATTGAACGTCGTCCACATGTCCACTTTCTTGCCAAACTCGTTGAACATGAGCTCCGAGTACTGGACGAAGTGGTCGATGATCTCGCGGTTGAGCCACCCCTGCGGCTTGAGCTCACTGTGCAATTCGCTCGGGAGGTCCCAGTGGTAGAGCGTCAGGATCGGCACGATATTGTTGCGCTTGAGTTCGTCGATCATCGCGTGGTAGAACGCGATGCCTGGTGGGTTCGCCTTCATCTTCTTCGTGGTGGGGTCCCAGTTCATGACGCGCGACCAGGAGATGGAGAAGCGGAACGAGTCGAGTCCGGACTCGACCATCGTTTGGATATCGCTCTGGTAGCGGTGGAAGAAGTCGTCGGCGATGTTCGCGCACTGGTAGTCGGGCTTCTCGCGACAGAAGTCGTCCCAGATGCTCGTCGTGCGGCCAGTCTCGTTCCACGCACCTTCGACCTGGTACGCCGCCGTAGCCGTGCCGAACATGAAGGTGTCTGGGAAGCAGCGCTTCGCGTCCGCGTTCGTGGTGACAGTGGCGGTGGTGATGGAGAGAGATGGGCTTGCGCTTGCACGTACAGTCGCGAGCACAGCCGCGGTGCCGGCGAGAAGCAGTTGCAGGCACTTCATTGCGAGAGTCAACAGCACTTGGCGAAGCGAAGGCTGCTGCTGCGCTGGACGGAGCTACTTTGGGAATGAGGAGCGACTCAGAGCAAGCAGGGGAGGAGCTCTGAAGGCGCTCGATGGTGAAGGGGATCACTCACGCACGCGACAGACAGCAGGGGTTAAATGATTTGATTGATGGGCGCGCGTGGCCAAACTTCAAGCGCGTGACGACTGGAGCAAGTGGTTCACCTGCTCTGGTCGTCAACAGTGGGACCAGCTGGATCGAAAGTTACGTGCAGGACTGTCTCTGTTCATCTCGGTGAAGTACGCACGAACATATCCGCAGTCGATGAGAGTGCTGCGGATCTTACATATAGAATACGCGCATATATCTGCAGTTTTCAAGGCGCTACGGACTTTAGTTTGTAAATGCGCGAATCTACTTCTCACTTTCCCAGTGAGTACCGCTGCGTACAAAATCTGCAATGTACAACATCTGCATTTGGCGTCTCGACGAATCATGTCATGTGAGGTGTATTGAGATTACTGTGCTGTCGTGCGGGGTCACCTGTCATGGTCGTAATCCGTGCGCTACAAGCAAATGCTTTGGTCGTGAAAACTGAAGTTTATTGCGTGCGACACGGTGGCTGGAGGTGATTCAACATTGCGCGCCAATTGGACTCAGTCTAATGGAAAGGTAGCAGGAGTTTGCCATCTTAGAAACGCTGTGTATTTTCTTAATATGAATCCCACATAGCAACAAGACACTTGGCTCCGCTTTCGGGAATAGCTGAAACCACGAGCTTACCTAGCTCTCCTTTGTTTGACTCCACCACCGGATCTGAGCATAAAGCTTTGTGAACAAAAAGGTTCTTTTTATGTATCATTATTTCGCAAGAGCAGTACACCATGGGCATTGCCGACTCGTTCTTGTGAGCTGATAAATATTTTGCACCACTTG
The DNA here is from genome assembly GCA_038050675.1 of Globisporangium cylindrosporum. Lineage (NCBI taxonomy): Eukaryota > Oomycota > Peronosporomycetes > Pythiales > Pythiaceae > Globisporangium > Globisporangium cylindrosporum. The sequence goes on from JALBZD010000086.1 coordinate 67,069, forward strand.
TGCAGAATTCTCCTGTGGTGGGTGAATATGGATGAATATGCACGTTCACGATACTGATGCTACAATAGCCGACTCACGGCAATTGAAGCCGCAATTGAGTTCTCTAGTCCAGTGTACTCTGCAACAGGTAGCTATGCTAAACAGAAGTATGCAGTAAGATATATTTTGGGAGTGTCAAGCCATTGATTTGAGCATCACGCCACTGAAGAGTTTACAACCTCATCTTGAAAGCAAGAGTATCAGTGCGTGGTATAGCCGAGAAACTGAATTGCGATGTAGAAGAAATCAGAGAAGGTGCGTGCCGACATGTCCTCGCCTATTGCATCACTCATTACAGTCGCGGTGACGGGTGGTAGCAGTCGGCGTGGCCGCTGGTGGAGTGACAGTGCCACTATCGCCTCCAATGTTGATGTCGTCCAGGCACTTGGTCTTCGCCACTTGTGCAAACCACTTGGCCGCCGTGCGCGGGATACGAGCAAGCGCCTCTGGCTCAGGGGTGACCTCATCCGCCTTGCCGGTCTCGGACGTGAAGTTGACGTAGTAGAGTCCGAAGCGAGGCTTGAATGAGCCCCACTCGTAGTTGTCCATGAATGACCACGCGGTGTACCCAATGATGGGGATCTTGAGTTCGTTGATCGCCTTGTAGACTTCGCCGATGT
>JALBZD010000860.1:0-15036 GCA_038050675.1 Globisporangium cylindrosporum
GGTCAGGTGTACGATTTGTTCCAGGCTGTGGAACCGATACGAACGCCGCGTGGAACATCTGGAAGGCGGCGACGAGCGCGATCCGAGGCGAGGGCCGTCCCGCGTACCTTCAAAGGGTCTCAGTGGGCCTTTGTCGGCTCCACACACACGATTGATAGATAATTGTTAAAGCTACCAAAACGTGCATGTGTGTGTATTGATTGACTGCGATGAACCCGCCGAGCCTCTTTCCTCTCTTTGTCTCTCTCTCACTGCCGCCCAGCTGGTCACTACACTACTTACTTAGATGAGGTCGGCGACGTTCATGGGCATCTCGTCGATTTGTGTGCTATAGTACTGCTCGATGTCGCGCAGGATGCGCACGTCCTCTTCCTTGACAAAGTTGATGGCCACACCCTTGCGGCCGAAGCGTCCCGAGCGGCCGATGCGGTGGATGTACAACTCGCGGTTGCTGGGCAGGTCGTAGCAGATCACGAGCGACACCTGCTGCACGTCAAGCCCGCGGCCCCAGACGTCCGTGGTGATCAGCACGCGCGAGCCGCCCGAACGAAACTCCTGCATGATCGCGTCGCGCTCCTTCTGCGGCATGTCGCCGTGCATGGACGACACCGTGAAGTTCGCCTCGCGCATCTTGGTCGTGAGCCAGTCCACTTTGCGCTTCGTGTTGCAGAAGATCACGGCCTGCGTGATCGTGAGCGTGTCGTAGAGGTCGCACAGCGTGTCGAACTTCCACTCCTCCTTATCCACCGCCACGAAGAACTGCTTGATGCCCTCGAGCGTGAGCTCGTCACGCTTCACGAGCACCTTCACCGGCTCGTTCATGAACTTGCGTGTGAGGTCCAGCACCTCCTGCGGCATGGTCGCCGACACCAGCAGTACCTGCGTCGACGGCGGCAGGTACCGATAGATGTCGTAAATTTGGTCCTTGAACCCCTTGTTGAGCATCTCGTCCGCCTCATCGATCACCAGCATCTTGATGTTGCGCGTGCGCAGGTTGCGGCGTCGGATCATGTCGAAGATGCGGCCCGGCGTGCCCGAGACTACCTGCACGCCGTGGTCCAAGCGTCGGATGTCTTCACCGATCGATTTGCCGCCGATGCACGCGTGGCACTGCACGTTCATAAAGTCGCCGAGCGCGAGCAGCACTTTCTGCGTCTGCTCCGCCAGCTCGCGCGTGGGCGAGATCACCAGCGCCTGCGTCTCGTTGCTCGACGTATCCAGCGTCTGCAGCACCGAGATGGAGAACACCGCGGTCTTGCCCGTGCCGGACTGCGACTGCGCGATCAGGTCGCGGCCCTGCACGGCCGGCTTGATCGCACGCTGCTGGATCGCCGACGGCTTCTCAAAGCCTGAAAATAACACAGTCACAGAATCACGTGAGCACACGCACGCAAATATGTAGACTGGGAGTGCATATAGCAGCACTACTTACCGTAGGAGTAGATGCCGCGCAGCAGGTCTTCCTTGAGCCCCATGGACTCGAACGTCGGGTAGATCTGGATATCTTTCGACGTCGTGAACTCGACGGTCTCGCCATCGTCTTCGTCGACCAAGCGCGAGCCTAGAGACAGAGCACACACATGCAGTATGTCAGTATCTGTCTTCTCATACTTATGCAGCCGTAACACGCCCTGCGGCACGTCTACAGAGAGCAGGAGCACACGTACGCTTGCGCGCGTCTCCTCCATCTTCGCGACCCATGTTGCTTTCCTTTTCTTCTGGATGGCTTTGGGCTTGAACCATTCAAAGTTGGAGAGGTCAAGGTTTTGCAGCTCAGCTGTAAGGCTGATGATTTTAGGCCAATCATTGAGCGCATTAAGTAAATTATTGCGATACGATTCGCAGAAACAGCAATTATTAAAAAGAAAAAACCAATTATACAGTGAAGCGTCTTTAAAACTATATCACCCTCTGACACATATAAACTCAAAAGGTACAAAATGTACATAATTTTTTTTACTGTAAAACGGTGATTGCAGCCTCATAAAAACATCTAAATAGTACAAAAAATAGAATATTGATTATGCAATTTGCTCCATTTTCTTATGCCGCGAGAAAAAATGGCCACGTATCCTTTGATGAGTACTGTACTAAAGCGTTCCTAGTTCGTTCTAAAAAGCACTCCAGTTGTGCTTTAAAATGCGACACTTCTTCTCTAAAGCATCGGTATCAGGTGCGTCTATTTTGGTGACGCTCCTCTTTTGGCTGACTGGCTTGTTGCTTGCAGAGTGTCCTGGTGCGGATGGCGTCATTTGATTTGGTTCTTCAAGAGTGGACCCTGTAGTCAATCAGTCGCTGGATGCACCACCATAGCAATAGCCACGGCGGCGGGGCTCCGCCCCCAATGGATGGCCTCCTGTTCGACGCGCACACGCTCTCGGAGCTCATGGAGATCGACGCGGCGCAGCACAGCGCGTCACCACATCCTCATACCGCTGTCGTCGTCAGCCCGGCGACCAGCAGCAGTCACAGTAGCGGCAGCAGCACTGGTGGCGAGCATGACGACGAAGACGATGACGAAACGATGTGGCAGCGGCCGAGTGTAAACGACGCGCTCATGGATGCGATCCTCTTCCAGGATATCGAGACGCTGCTGATCTCGAGTGTGAACGATGGCGGCGACATGCCACCACATTCTCAGAGCACAGGAGAAGCGTATTCGCCCGTACCGTTCATTCCACACACAGAGGAAGACACGTCGACGATCCTGCCCATGGCGACCGTTATGGACTGGCTCAATAGCGCGAACCCAGCTCCTTCGACGCCGCTGCCACAATCGCAGCACCAAACCACAATTGCGCACCATGATGAAGACGCGGAGATGGTCGATGCCGATGAGTCGCAGCATTTAGCGACGAACGATGAAGCGCACAGAGTACGTCACGTACCTACTCGATCATCATGCTCGCGCATGTGTGTTGGTGATCGTGTATGTCTCTGACAATCAATAATGTGTATCGTTGTGTTGCTTCCGTCAATACAGCGCGAACGTGAGCTGCTCGAGCGCGAGATCAAGTTCCTTGAGGCGCAGCGCGAGTTCCTTCGCTTCAAGGCGGACGCTGCAACGGCCGCGATCAGCGCGCTCGCAGGAAGCGAAGATGACGAAAACCTCCGGCTCCAGGCCGAGCAGGAGAAGCACAACCTGCAGGTCGCGACGCGGCACAAGGCGCTACTCGCGAGCCTCGCGGTTCAGCAGCAGAAGAGCGTACATGACCTCGAGTTTCTGCTGCTGCAGTCGCCGCTCAACAACTACGTAAGTGTTTGCTAGCAGTATAGTATTCCTATATGGACATATGAACTCAACAACCATTGTGTTCAACACACCAGAGAGCAACACTGATGACGCCGATGGAGTCGTACATCAAACTTGACCGCGATCCCGTGAAGCGCCGCGAAACGTTGCTGTCAATCCGAGACGCGAAGATCGACTCGACCCGCCAGTTCGTCGAGTATCAGGCGCGTCATATCGATGCGGACCGTGAGTTCTTCTACCTGGACACGTTTGAGAAGTTTGGAAAATTCTTCACGGTCGATTTCAGCGTCTCAAAACTGCACCAGACGACCGTGGAGGAGGTCGCGGACATCATCCAGGACCACTTTGTGACCACAAACGACGGTATCTCCCAGATGCTTGGCTGCGTTACGAACCGAGAGGTGAGTAGAAATTATTGAGCGACTCGTACCATTGTTGAGATATGCTTGCTAACATTTGTGCTTTTCTTGCTGATGCTGGTGGATCGGCAGTTCTTTGACGGAATGGAGCATATGTTCCTGAATGCGCGCATCGTGGACCGCGTGGACATCCCGAAGCGTCACCCGCTCGACCGCGGCTTCGTGGTGCAGGAATCGAATGTCGTGTTCTACCGGAAGACCCTCGGCGATATGATCGTGATGATGTCCGACTTTATCGACGAAGACGAGCTGCATCCGTACCGCACAAGCGGACGCATCCGCAAGGACATCTCGGTTGGGTACGTTGCTGGACCTGCTCAGATAAATAGTTGTCCTGTTTTGTGAAGAGAGACGCTTGATCTAATTTGTTTGCTCTATCGCGTTGTATAGGATTGTGCTAAGCCCGCACGTGAATACGGACGGCTCCATGAGCGTGGTCATGAAGCGCTTCTCGTTCATCCGGAACCACTTTGGCACGAAGACGCCGACGCCCGAGATCCTGCAGGCGATCTCGACGCGCGTGATCCTCTGGGGCCAGGCTGTGCGCTCGTGCATCATCCGCCGACGGCGGCCGAAGGAGAAGGCCATCTGGCTCAAGTACACGTTCCCGCGCATGCCGCCGGCCGTGGCAAACGGTGGAGCCAATACTGCTGGTGCTCCAGCACATGCGGTGGCGAGTCTAGCGTCCAATCCTACCGACAGCAGTAGCAAATCAGCACAAGCAGCAACAACAACAACAGGTGGGGAGCCTGTAGTTGAAGCTAGGAGTTTTTTACAGGATGGATCACCCCCAGCAGCAGGAGACAGTCCGGAGCCTGTCGTCATGGACAGATGATGCAGACGGACGCAGGAACGTGTGGATGTAAGTGCTGGGTATTTGTAAATAAACTATGACGAAGGTTACCAGAGGGTCGAGTACGAGGCATGCATTCGCAAGAGTGATCGTGAGCGGGTGTGCCGAGTACAACTGATCACCGTGCGTTTAACATGCTGATGCGGACTGGTTTGCTGTGCGCAGACATTGTGAACGCGTGCGTGCAGCAAGCCAAGCAACAGCCTCGTGATGCAGGATAGCGTCGCATTCACTCCTAATCTCCATTCCAGGTGGTAGTTGGGCTCTGAGTCGTCTATCTTCGCATCTGAGCCAGCAAATCATCGAGGAAAAGGGACCAGAAACCAGGTCGAAGAACCAGTGCGCGCACGCATCAACCAACGTATATTCAGTGTCCCAACAAATGTCATCTAAACCTAAAATGAGGGGCAAGTTCGCAGCAACGACAAAGAGAGGGAGAGAGAGATCTGACGGAGAGAAGAGCTCTCCCAATGGCGCGAGCGGCAACTTTGTGTGTCCTGCCCACAAGGACAGACACGTGGCCTCCTCACCCATTTTCAAGTGAAGTGAGCAGCTCGCGCCTCCGTCATCATCAAATTCCCAGCGCTGTCCTGCCGGTCCGCCCTGTCGCAAATGGAGTTCCATTCCGCGTTCCGCCCCTTCACCCGTCCACTTACAAAGCGCCAGATTAGTTTCAAGCCGAGCCGGAAACCAATAATCATCTTCAAACCCCGGTGCGGATTACGCAGTCTTTAAGACAGCCTTTACAACCAATCGTTACAGCGAAGTTAACAAGCTAAGCAGTTCATTGGACTTAACGATTTGTTTATAGCCAATGAAACGACAGATTCAGTACAATCTGTGCGTGAGTGCTGGTCATCATCCAGCATTCAGTACAGCGGAAACCACTTATAGTGACGATATTTTGTAAGAGCAGCTCTGTTTTGTAGAACGCGTTGAAACCCAGAATTCGCTACAAAAACGAAGGAACAAATTGGGCTTTGTCTTGCAGTTCGTACACTATTTACAGAAGCAAACGAAGCCTGTGGTTTGAAATCACAAGAGTTGTAGGTCACACAAGGTGTTTTTATGCTTGACCTCCAACTTGTATGAACTTGTATGATTACCGCGCACCAATGAGCTGGTCATCAACCTCTTACAAGTGCGAATGCGCATATAAGAGCCATAAAAAGGAGCCAGCGAAACACTGTTTCAAAACAGAAAAACATCGATACAAAGGCCAACTGGAAGTTCTATTCATCATCGTCCGCTTCGTCCGCTCCCCCTCCACTGCTCATCCGCTCAGCTTTTTCCTTTCTTGCCTCATCACTTGGCTCGCTTCTCATCTCGTTCGAGAACAAATTTTCAAAGGCGCCTTCCTCCGTTGAGCCCAAAGAGAAGCGCCACCAGCTTCCCACGCATCGCATCGCATCGCATCGCTCTCTGTGCTCGTCAAGGTCTCTTGAAGAAACCAGCCTCAGCCCAGCAGCCGCACACCGACAGACATCCCCTTACCTCTCGTTATCACCTTCCTCTGTCTCTGTGCTCACTTTCGACAATGGCAGCCGCGACGACGCTCCCCGATGATTTCTCGCTCGAGTGTGATTTGCTCCAGCTTGTCGACGACCACGATGCGTTCAGCTCGATGGACCACATGGCGGCAGGGACGTCCACGGACGTTGACGACCTGCTCGGCAACAGCTTCATCGGTCTCGAGACGATTGTGGACACGGGCTGTGACACAACACCAAGCGCGGCGACCGTGAACGCCGTGGCGGCCGAGTGCGAGCGCGTGCTGAACGTCACGGCGGGCTTCGGCGTTGCGCCTACTTCTGCTGCTGACGACGATTTTTCCGAGTTCCTGATCAACGGTGAGGATTTCCTGAACGAGATGGAGAAAGTGGTCAAGATGGACATGAACACGAACGGAAGCTTTCTCGCGATGGACTCGTCGTTCACGCGCACGTCGTCGTCGTCATCGGATTCCAACTCGTCGTCCCCAAGAAATGGACAGGACGGAGATTTCCTCGACGTGGACACGCTCACGGACGCAGACGTGATGTCGTCGCCATGCCCGAGCTCGTGCCCAAGCAGCAACAATGGATTCGTGAACTCCCCAGCACCAGGAGGCTTCGATGAAGACTGTCTTTTGATGAAGAACAGTGAGATGTGGGGCGTGGAGAGCCACGATCTTCCAGACCTCCACCAACAGACCGGCTCGCCGACGCTGATGCCAATGCAAGCCGACTTTACCATCGAGGGTCTTGGTTTCGCAACCTCCCACATGGCGACGATCGATCTCACGACTGAAGACGAGACCGAGGCGGAAGAAGACATTGAAGTGGACGTCGAGGACGCCGAGAATTTCGCTGACCCTGACACGGAACTCAAGGATAAAGTACGTTCGTCCTTCATCCCACATCAGTGGGGTCTGGTTTGATTTGGTGGTGGAGTTATGGATTCTAACAATGCGGCTATTTGTGCAATGAAGAACGATGTCGAGCTGCTGCAGAAAGAAGCCAAGTATCTGGAGGCGCAATACGACTACCTCGTCTCGCGCGCCAAGTCAAGTCGACCGCAGCGCACAAGCATTAAGGCGAAGCGCGGACGAGGCGGACGCGAAACGAACGAGAAGGAGGCGCTCGTGAAGGGTACACAGGATGGCAAAATCCTCAATGAGCTGGTGTCGCAACAGCAGGTGTACTTGGATAACTTCAAGGCCATGCTCGCGTTCGCGCCTGTCAACGACGTGGTGAGTAGCAGCATAATGCCGCATTTTAGATGGGTTTCATTACTGTTGTCTGATTAGAATCAATGTTGTTATGTAGCGTCTCGCGTTGATGACGCCAATGGAATCGTACATCCACCTCGGCCATGACTTCGACGACAGAAGACGGACGATCTTGTCCCTTCGCGAAGAGAAATTGGACATGACGTTCAAGTACATTGAGCAAAAATCGCAGGGTCTCAACATGGACCAGCCGTACCAGTACTCGGACATGTTTGAGAAATTCGGTAAGAACTACTGCGTGAACTTTGCAATCTCCAAGTACGAAGACGTCGGCGTACTCGCTGTCGCAGGCGCGATTTACGAACAGATTGCGGGAAAAGACGAGGGGTTGGCGAGCGCAATGGGCTGCCTGACCATCCGAGAGGTACGATTACATACTTTCAGTTGGATTATTACAATTTCCCCTCTGAACACTCTTTGTCTTGTATGTTCTCCTGTTCTTGCAGTCTTATGACCAGATTCGGTGTAACTTTATGCACCAGCGCATTGTGTCGAGCATGAAGTGGAACGAAGAAGAAGCCAGCAGCATGCCGGACGTCGAGTCAAACGCGCTGTTCTACAGTCGCTTCGAGGACAACGTGGCGATCATGGCAACCGATTACATTGACCAAGACGACCTGCATCCATACCAGGACTCGGAGCGCATCCGCAAGGATGTATCGAGCGGGTGAGTTTGCCTTTTTTCTTCCATTGCGCTTGATGTGATGGGTGGCACAGTTTTCCTAACGTGGTATGCCTCTCTTTTCTGTATGAACAGAGTGGTGCTGACAGGACACGTGGACGCGAACGGCAAGAACTACGTCATCATGAAACGATTCCTCATGGCGAAGTTCCACATGTATCCGCACAAGATCTCCCAAGAGCAACAGGACAAGTTCTTCTCGAAGATGCCGATGTGCCACGACAAGATGAAGACGCTGATCGTCGACAAGCTCGCGCGCAAGGACGAAGGCGTGTTCCAGGGCTGCACAGGAGTGGAAGTCCACTCAACATGAGGCGACTGGCTACGAAGTCTCCTGTCTCCAACCAATCACGAACAACAACGACAAAGAAAAAAAGGAAACTGCATATTACCCTCACAGCTCGTTTGGATTAAGCCGCTACGGCGCAAATGCAATGTATGGATGTACACTTGGCTCTGCGTGTTTGGGTTTACAACAGGAGGAGCCCTTTGTAATGTTATGAAAAACAAATTCATTCCCGAGCTTTAGGTCGCGTCGTCGTTTCGTTTCTCGTTGGTTTGTTTGGCCCGTTGCTCTCTCACCAAATCTAATCACGAGAGGTTCACAACAATAATCTTGTTGACATTGGTTTCTTCACAATTACCGTACCAACAAGAGCGACACACCCTCGCCACTCCCTTAACAAACTCAATTCGAAGCAATGGTTGCTCAGTTTCCAGGACCCCGCGCTGCGACTTCCCAGACGTGCTCGACTGTGCCGTTGCGGAAGCCGACGACAAAGTCGTACAGATTGGTCGTTGGGTCGCAGTGGCCGGGGGTCAGCAGCAACTTCTTGCCCAGCGCAGGCATCGGGATCGCAGCAGACTTAGACGAGTCGCCGGTGGCAGCTGCCGGCACGAGGATGCCGTGCTCGTCGCCGCCGCCCTGGTACTCAAGAGGCGGCAGCGCACTCGCGTCGGCCGACGAGAACACGAGCGGCGCGCCAGAGTCCAGCGACACGGCCTTCATGCCGGCATCCACCACGGAGCGTGGCGCCTGGTCATTCGTGCTCATGACGGTCGTGAGCACAAACAGACTCTGCTCCCACTGGCGCACTTTGGCGCCGTCTTCGCCCAAGTTGCGCGCGTAGTCTGCGTCGTTGAACAAGTACGAGCCGGGCTGCACTTCCGTGAATACGCCGCTCTCCGCTTCAAGCAGGTACGTGCCGGTGCCGCCGCCAGTGACCACGTCGCAGTTGAATCCGCTGCTGCGGAACGCGTCACGTACGCGCTTGGCCTTGTCCGCGACAGTCGCGATCACCTTGGTCTTCTCCGCGTAGCTCCGGATGTGCTGCGCCGAGCCGTGGTACGCCTGGATGCCTCGCAGCTTCAGGTTCTTGGACACATCGACCTGCTTTGCGAGCGCCAGCGCTTCATCCACGGTGTCGACGCCGCAGCGGTTTTGACCGACGTTCACGTCCACGAGCGCTTGGAACGTGACGTCCCACGCGACAGCGACTGCCTCCGCCTGGCGGATCGTCTCCTCGTGATCAAAGATGAGCGTCACAACGCCGCCGTCGCGCGCAATCTGCGCCATGCGCTCGTAGCGCGACGCACCGTAGATCTCGTTACTGAGCAGCAGGTCGCGGACGCCACCAGCGAACATGGCTTCAGCTTCCGCCACTTTCTGGCAGCAGAGCCCCACCGCCTACAGTCAACCACACGCAATACCAAAATGAGCTAGTTCCCAAAGCGGTAGTTGAGACGGGTGTACCGTACCTGCGAGTGCTGGAGCTGGAGACGTCCGATCTCGGCGCACTTGTGCGCCTTGGCGTGCGGACGAATAGCGACCTGCGGAGCTCCGATATCCTTCAACGAGCGGGGCAACGCGACCAAGTTCTTCTCCATCTACACATCCACATCCACACATTCCGCACCATTTGTCAATACCAGCACTTACTCATGCAACACGAACGATATAGCAACAAGATTGATTGAAACGCACCGCATCGAGGTCCACAACAAGACAGGGCGTCTCAACGCTCTCGAGCAGGTCGCCCACGCTCGCGGGCCGGCGTCTCGTGATCGCGATAGTCGACGCCGCGCGACGTCCCCCGGTCGCGAAGAAGCGGCGCGCGGCACCACTGCCGACAGCCATCGCAGCTGCTGCCGCAGTGACCCCCACGGCTGCAAGTGCTGGCATTGCGGACCCCCCTGCGCGCCACATTAGTGCTGGTATTGGTATCTCTCTGCTCTCGTTCGCGTGTGTCCTTCCTTGCTGCTTGAGGTTTGGGAGCTCAGTTGGCTTTTGGCTCGTTTGATTGATTTGCGAATATCACAGGCAGATTTTGTGATTGATAATTTACTTCTTTATTATTTAAATAGGGGTAGTTATCTCTCTTTGTGAGATGTTTTGCGAGAAGTAGAATAACTCGTTACAAGGACTATAAAGAGGGATATGCGCGATGAAACTGGAAGCCTCAATTTCAAGTACTCCGCTGAACGAAAACAACCAGGTTTGGCGGCTGCAAGACCATCTTTCATCTGCAAGAGAGCGTAGCGCTAGGTGCAGTACTCCTCCAACCATCCAGCCAACGAGAGGCGACTTCATCGAGGAACTCTCTGTATCCTCCCTCACTCCAGCAAAAGTCACGTACGCGTGGGCTCCTTCCTAATTGCACCAACTTTGTGGAGCCTTTTTTCAATTCCGCACGAAGCTCTCTTGGTGCAAACGTCCTAGCTAATAAACAGATTCCTCTTCACGAGCATCTTGTGTGCATTATAAAGAGGTTTTCTGGGTTTTGAAGTGTATTTTTGCTGATTGCCCGCGGCCTTCCTCCAAAGGTGTTGTAATCACCCAGAGACCTCGATTACATGACGCTACCTCCCCCGCCGCACAATCATGCTCTCGCGGCTATTACTCTTCGGCTGGCGATCGACCACAAAGCGGCCGCTCATTTCATTTCAGTTCCTGCTTCCCAGCCAGTTCGAGCTCCGACTCCGATCTCCACAGCACCCGCAGTGCCAAAGCTGCTTGCTCGCGCTCTCCCGGTTAGCCAACTGACGTACCTCGGGTATTTCCACATGAACTCATCATCGCTGTTCGGCAAGAGCCACGCGTTCCGGCCCAACATCTGCACGCTGCTGGCTGAGACATCACTTGAGGCTCAATCGCCTTTGCCTTCGGTTCTCGTACTCGCTGCGCTCAATGAGACGAAGCAGAAGCAGCACAGCAAGCGTGACTGCGCAGCGGTTGAGCGTCAAGACCAACCTCGCCGCAAGCGAGCGAGCGTGTGTACAGTTGATGAAGGGAGCAACAGCAGTGGGGGCGACAATCGCCGCACGATACCGATGAGGGACGACGAAGGAAGTCGAAGCGATACCAACAATGAAGCTGCTGTCGAGCCGCTCGAAGACCTCTTTGCGTGGGCGGGCGCGGCAGATACGCCGTCGTCCCCTCCGACCAAGGCGGTGGGTTCTCTACACGTTTCGCTACATACTCTGATTTGGTTGGTGGTATGAATCTAATTGATGTGGTGTGGCTATTGCTTTTGCAAACTGGACAGGTGATCGTACACGCCTTGCGCAAAGAAGAAGCACATCTCAAGGCGAAACACAACGCGCTGGTCGAGAAATGGCGCACAGAGATCGCGCACCCGTCACTACTCGAGGTCGCATGCGAAGCCGCGAGACAGCGCTGGATCACGTCCAAGTACGAGGACGAGCAGCGCCGTCTGCGCGACCAACTGCTGCTCCAACAGCTCTATCTGGCGTCCATGCAGATGGCGCTGACTGAATCGCCGCTCATGCAGCCGCACAACAGCATCTCGATCTTCCAGACGATTCACGACGAGATCCATCTGCGAGCATCGGAAAGCGCAGGCGAACGTGCAGAGAAGCTTGTGCTGCGCAGCGACCTGGGTCTGAAGCTCGCGCCGTCTTTCATTGACAAGTTTGTGAACCCGTTGGTCGATCGCGCGACACCACTGCTGCCGTTCACGACCTCAACGATGAGCGCAGATTTCGAGTGCACGTACTTGACGACCATTTCGATCTCGAAGATCGAGAACGCAACGGTGGCGCGCGTGTTCGACGCCGTGATGCATTACTTTAGCAACCTCGACAAGGAGCTGAGCCAGCACTACAACGCCAGCCACGAAATCAAGGTGCGTAAATGATGAAGTGTGCGACTGACGAAAGATGTACTCTGGGTTCAACAGTAGCTGATAATCCTTGCTTGGACGATGCTGATCGATTGCTTGTATCCATTGTGCTGTCTTTTACTGCCATTAGCATATCCAAAGTTTTGGACCAATGCGCAACTACTCGCAGCTTCGGTACTTGACTGACTCGCCGTTCCGCAGCGTGAGCAACACGGTGTTCGCCGCGACGCTCAGAGAAGACCAGGGCCTCATCGTGATTGACTTTGTCGACAGCGATGGGATGTTTGCCGAGGTCCGCAGGGATGACAGGGATGATCATTACCGCACGCCACGACAGAAGCGAGACATCACCGTTCTGTAAGTAGATCTTTGCCCACTACGGACTGTGGAGAATTGGAATGTGGGACCTGACAGAATTGGTTTTGCTATTTCGATTGTACTACGAACAGCCTCTCGATCACGTCGATCGTGGACCCACAGACCCAGCGCGAGTGCGTGCTTGTGCGCCACCTGCGCGTGCATCGCTTCAACTTGCTGCCGAGCTCGCCGATCCTGCTGAACGAGATGAAGATCACGCAGGCGTACAGCAACGGCGACCTCTTCATGGCGGTCGTCTGCCGGCACCTCGCGGAGACAACTGGGGCAGCGACGGCGTCGTGATTATCGAAGAGGCTGATTGCCTTCCACAGGAAGAATGAAACGAGTTTAAATCGAAATTGGCGGTGGTGGAAGATGGAAACGAGAACTTTGATTGTGACCAAAAGGCCTGGCTCTCACAGCCGTATTCTGTTGACAGTTTTAGCAGTGGACGACTGTGGACCGGTCAACGTTAATTGGTCTAATGATGCAGCGAATCCCACAGGCGACTGGCAGAACTCCAAGAGAGAGTAGCCGTATGTGCCTCCTCCCTATTTACAGTGTACTCTCGTAGGTTGCTATACCACCGGTACCAGTATTTGGATAGAACCAACCTCCAACCGAGAAGCATCGTCTTGAACCGTGGGACCTTGAAATGAAACGTCAACTCAGTTGGAATACACTCGGAGCCTCCTTGACGTCAGCGGTCCAAGTCTTCGCCGTGTTGACGATCCTGCTGTCTCTGGGTCGGCTACACGATGACGGCGTAGGACTTTATCGTGTTCGTGCCGAATTGCCTCGGCGCACGGCTCAGCTTCGTCCAAGCGGTATTGTGTGTGGTCCACCCTGGCTCCAAGGCTGCCAGGCACGCGCTGCCAGTCCTTGCAACTGGCGAGGGCATCCGTGCTTCTACTCGCGATGGCGACGATGAGACGCTTGAGATTGTGAACAGTTCGTAGTCAGAGTGGTGCACATCCAGTCGCTGCACCAACATAATATGCAGCACCATGGCCTCCACGAAGACGAGAGCAACCACTTCGTGGGGTTGACCTCGCCTTTTGCTTCCCCGCCCAACAAGGCCTCTGAGTTTCGCAGTGTTAACTGGACTTGCCTCAAATCGTACTTTGTCAAAGTCAGAGAAACTTAGCTGACAAGTCCCCTAGTTAGCAAACTTTGCTAAGTGCGAACTTACTGGTCCAAGTTTTCCTTCAGTGCGAACAGCAAGTACCTAATGCATGTCATACACTCCGCGCCAAGTCTTTTCGCACACTACCTTTTTACTCATACCTCCGTCAGTTTTTGAAATTGACGCGCGCTGTTTGGATATGTGCTTCCTATTACATAGCTGAACGTCCCCAACGTACAAAAGTGCGCTAAAAAGTCTTCTTTTGGGGGTCTACCATACAAGTTGCTGCTCTCGGCACATTGTCAAGTGTTTCGCACACGTGTACGTATACAAAAACAAGATAAAGAATGATGGCAAAAATGATTGTATTGGCAGTTTGTCATGCGGACTATGTGGGCCATTGACACAAAAGCAATGGGAAGGGGAGTGCTGCTCATGGACGAAGAGCGCGGCAGAATCGAGGGGCTACGTGAGGTAGGTCAAGAGATACGAGAGATAGCAAGGAGATTGAAGGGATCTACAGACACTGCACGGCGGGCGCTGGGCGGTGATGACAGTGGCGAGCGCAAGCGAATGGGACCTGAGCCGCTCATGTCCGAGCGCGCGGTGCGCTTGCTCGTGCGCGCAGCCGCGACTGGAGACTTTTCTGCAGCGTAGCTGAAGCACGAGGTGCACCTCGATGTGTCTGTCCGCACAATCTAGCGCGTCCTGTTGCATGTCGACTGACTTGTCTACTCCAAGATGGAAAGCACGCTGCCGTTGTCGAAGAGCGACAAGGTGGCGCGGAGGCAATGGACGTGGGGGTGCTGCTGTGGGCGAACTCACCCGCCGTTTGGGGGCGCATCGTCTTCTTAGATGAGAAGAAACGGAACCTCGACGGGCCCGACGGGTTTCAACATTACTTGCGCGATCTCCGCCAGTTTATCCGACAGACCAAGTGACGACAAGGCGGCGGCGGATCGGTGATGGGGTGGGGTGGCTTTAGTACCGCCGGCAAAACAAGGCTTGCGGTGCTCGTTGGAAGACAGGACTACGACAATTACGTGTGCACGTTGTCGGAGTTCCTCCTTTCGTTTGCTCACCTCTACTATGCCGTCAACTTTATGTTTCAACAGGACGGCGCATCCATTCACAGGTCGCGCCGCACACAAAAATTCTTTGACGAACAGGGCCTTCAGGTGCTCGATTGGGTGGCGCGCTCGCCCGATCTCAACCCAATCGAGAATTTGTGGTCCATTGTGAGTCGCCGTGTGTATGCAAACGGCAGACAGTTTAGCAGCGTGTTTTCTCTCACAGAGGCCATTCTCCACGCGCGGAAGTCCATTAATCATGCGACGCTGAGAGCGCTCATTGACTCGATGCCACGTCGATACGCAGAAGTGATTGAAAAGCAAGGGAGCAAAGCATATTACTAATACAATCATTTTTGCCATC
>JALBZD010000861.1:0-15027 GCA_038050675.1 Globisporangium cylindrosporum
TGTAGAGCTTTAAATTTAATGTACGCGAACGCGAATGCACTTGGTCAGGTGAGAGATGCTGCAGCAACTAATACTAAGCACAATTGGTGCAAGCCATCTTCTTCCCCTCGCGGAATGGATAGGGCGTCTCCAGCCCACACGAACTATAGAGACTCACTCATCTACAGTGCGCGTGGCTGGCTTAACCGTAGCACTTGATTGGCACGTCGCTGCCCTTGTCGGCGCACTGGCCGCCTTTCTCCAGGTAGCGCTGATGGTAATCCTCGGCTGGCCAGAAGACGCGGAACTCTTCGATCTCGGTCACGATCTCGTTGTCGAGCACCTTTTGCTGGGCCTCCTTGGACGCAATTGCCTGCGTCTTCTGCTCCTCGTCGTGGTAGTAGATGCCCGATCGGTACTGCGTGCCGACATCTTCCTTCTGGCGGTTGAGCGTGGTCGGGTCGTGGACCGACCAGAACTTGGCGAGCAGTTCTGTGTACGAGATCTTGCTCGGGTCGAACTCGATCTTGATGGTCTCTGCGTGGCCCGTCTTGCCCGAGCACACCTGCTTGTACGACGCGTTGTCTACGTGGCCCTGCGCGTAGCCGACCGTGGTGCTCACGACGCCCTCGACGCGCTGGAACGCGAGCTCAACGCCCCAGAAGCAGCCAGCGGCAAAGTGCGCGACGCTCGTGGTGGTGGTCTCTCCGGCCATGATGAGCGTGCTTGTGTGTGGAGGTGGAGGTGGGAGCGACTGCGGCGTTCTAGGCGAATCTGCGAATGAGCCGCTGCGTCATTCGTCCGCACAAGAAGCCACAGAGTTTAGCCAATCAATCGCAGAGATCTCCTCATTAGTGGCCCCTGTACACACAACCCATGTTTACCAAGACCGCATGATGGACAAATGATGTGATGAGAGAAACCACCAATCAGAGCGCGAAATTTTACCAGGTAACTCTTTAAATTCTCTTTATCAGCCAATGAGCGCGCGGTTTGCTACAGCGAAATTGGCTCGGATGTTGCTCACATTCACGTGTTGAGGTTGGCGAAATGTGCGACAGGGTCCAAGGTGGTGGGTGGTCAAATGGAGGGGGAATGCATTGTTTGTGATATTGTTACGATGCTAAGGCTGCTGCTACTGGATACGGGCGTCCGCTGGTTAATAAGTAATGAACTCCAGGTGCGTTGTGGAGCTTCAGCTTGTTTGGCTTGTGTCTGTTGTCGGTTCATTTTTGGAGTGCAAAATCACCAGTTGGCTCATTTACTCACCCCACGGGCGCCGCGGATGTCGACAGCAGCTTCATGCGCTGTCCGACGTACGTGAGCGAGAAAGCGGGGCTCAGCCGCTTCAACTCGATGCCGCGATACGCCACGCCCAGATACTTGCCGTTCCGATAGAAGCTCAGACGGCCATACTCCATGTCCAACAAGACTCCGACCACGTCGCCGTCGTGAAACGGATCTGTGTAGTAGTCGATGATGTCGTGCACTTTGTGGCCCGTGCCGCATGAGATGCCCCAGAAGATGCCACGATTCAGAACGCTGCCGTTCAGCGGCAAGTCCGAAGACGCAACGCCGAGAAACACGCCCTCGCCACCTTTCGAGTTCTGCAGCTCGACCTCCCAGTACTTGACACCGCACGTCACTTCGCAGTTGCCGAGCACCGACCCAAATCCTTTCGCGACCTGGATGGCAGCGGTATTGTTCTCTTGGAGCACCATGTAGTATGAGCATTTCTTCGGGTCATATCGTACCAGTGGCGCCTGCAGCACCAAGATCGGGTGTTTTGGGTCTGCGCCGATTGTGCATTCGCTGATCTTCTTATCGGGCTTGATCTCGTGCTTGTTGACGGAATCTGTTTGCACAAGTGTGATCGCAATGTCATCGCCGAGACCCAGTTTCTGGCGCACTGCATCCACCATGTCAGACCCCGGGCTCGTCAGCGGGAACGGCAACGCAAACTTGATGCGCTCGGTCTTGGAGAGCGCGTAGAACGTAAACACCGGTGCGGTCGCGACTAGCTCTGTGTGCATGTACGCGCGTCCCCATGGAAACTGCACGCACGCGAACTCTGGCGCGGACGAGCTGCCGCCGCTGCCTGAGCAGTTGTGGCAGTCCGCGTCGATGTCGAAGCGTGAGGATGGGGATCCGCTGCTTTCGCTACCGCCAGTAGGCGTATGATCGTGGTGGTGGTCGTGGTCGTCGTCGTGGGGGCGCAGCGCGCCGTAGCCGAAGGGCGTCGCCACCGTCTTGGGGGCTTCCAGCATCTTGTTGGTTTCCTTTTCGACGGAGAGATTTTCGATTCTTCCTTTTCTTCAAAGCGGAAAAGCAGTCGCAGAGAAAAGGAGCAACATATTCGGACTTAACCGCAGGGCTGTTGTAGTGACTCAGAAAGTTGGATGCTTTTTGATAGTTTATACTGTTCCGTTATCCGGACGAATGCTTTATATAAAGAACCTGTAAACGACCTGTATAAATGATTACTATGAGTAGTATCCGGTTCATTTAAAAGTGCTTGGCGCAGTTGAAGTTTAGTTTGTCCTTTCGCGACCTGAGCTCATAAAATGCCAATCTTAAAGTAATATTACTCGTATCTTATTATCGTATGTCATCTTCAGTATTTTTCTAAATTGAATCTGGATCTTACAATAGGACCCAACTGCTTTCCAAGTTTTAATGCATTCCTGCTGTTTATCTCGTTATATTGCATCTGCGAACGCGAAAAATAAACAGAGCCAAGAGAACCGTCGCAGCACATAATGGTGCTCGAGCGAAATGAATGATGCTCACAAAATCCCTCGCATTCGCTTGCAGCGTCGCTCGTCCATACTGAACGCAAGAGAAAACGCCATCTCAAAGTACATTCGCATCATCATCATTTGCGACCAGCGGCCATCAACTGTCTGCAGCGTCGCGTGCACCGCTCGTTCGTTCGTTCGTTCTTCTGCTTTCCGCCCGCGGGTCGTGTCACGGCGGGTCGTCGTCACCCAGTGAGCCAGCCAGATGGGCGCCGTGTGCTGTCGTTGCCACCAAGCGGCTCTCGACGAAGACCTGAGGCTGCAAAGAGAACCTCTCGCGCCGCAGCCAGTGAGCAGCACTTTTGCGAATCGGACAGCTACCACCGCCACCACCACCAGCAGCAACAACAGCAGAATGAGCACAGAGCAGAGCGCACGGCCGCGGCGCACCGCTTCCATGCGGCGCTCAACTGCCGTGTCCGCCAACATGAACTTGAACGTCACTGAGAACGCTGGCCTCCTGGATCGCAACTCCATGCCACTACCTCCTCCTCCACCGCCAGCACCACCGCGGATGCTCAGTCAGACGCTGGCGAACTACATTGCATTCCCATTCCCGTTCGCAAAGAAATACCACGTGAAGCAGACCGGTCGGAGCAACAGCGACAGCAATCTTGGGAGCAGAAGCGGTAGCGCAGATCGGAAGGCGGTCGTGCGCAAAGGTTCTTCTAGTGCGGACAGTGCGATGGCTACCAGCAACGGAAAGAAGAAGCCGCTGCCAGCGTCGCTACTGGTTGGATTCGTTGGTGAGTACTGGCGAAAGACGCCTCGAGGTACGTTCATGCCACTTTCGCTGGTCGAGTGCTGCCTGCGCAACATCTGCATGCGCCTCATCCACGACCCAGAGACCGCGCTGCAAGTTTGCGATTGTGTTGGTGGTGCTGGATGCGACGGTGAAGAAGGACTCGATGACGACACAAAGCTTCAAGCGGTAGCAGTTCCGACCGAGATTGCAGCCGCGATCCTCCAGTGGCTTAAGCATCACGACCAGCTGGAGAGAGAGCAGTTCCAGCTACTCGCGCCGTTTCTCTGCCACGAATGGAACCTGAAGGATATCACAGAGGTGGAAGACTCGTGGTTTGACGATATCCCGTTCGCGCCATTGCAGCAACTGAGAAGTATCAACGTGTCAGGGTGTCATCAGCTGCAACACTTGGGATCCCAACCGACCAGCAGCGCCTCGTATCAGAAGACGATCGATACATTTCCGAGTCTGACTGTCGCGAACTTCCAAGGATGCGTGCAGCTCTCGCCCAGCGTGGTCGACGTGCTGCAATTTTCGCCTTTTCTGACGACACTGAACCTCTCGGGATGCCGCAACATCGACGATCGTAATTTGCTGGCACTGCGACGTTTGAGCTCGCTTAAAACCCTGGATCTGGTACGATTGAGTGTGATGAAAATGGCTCGTGGTTTGGTACTTACGCTATTTGCTTATGTTCTTGTTGGAATGGCAGAGTGGATGCCGACTCGTGACGGAAACTGGGATCAAACACCTCGCGGGGCTCCACAAACTGGAAAAGCTCTCGCTTGGACGCTGTGTGAAGCTGACCAATGCAACATTTGAATCGTTTGCGGTGTCGTTTCCGAAACTGCGGTACCTGGACGTATCACACTGTCGCTTGTGGTAAGAAGAGCAGTGTATCTCTCTCTATTTGCCATCATTGACCAACTACTAGCGCTTGTTAATGACTCTGTGACACTAATCCATTCTGTAGCGATGATGCGCTACGTCATATTGGAAAGATCCATTCTCTGGAGACGCTGATCATCCGCGGCTGCAACGACTGCAGTGACGATGGGCTGGCGAACTTGGCTGGACTTGTGAACTTGAAGTATTTCGATGCGCGTCATTGCGAGGAGCTTCGCTCGCTTCCAGCCACCTGGACCGACATCAGAGTGCTGCTTCTCGCGCGAACCGCGTTTGGCGAGGCGGACGCTGCGGTTTTCCAACACATGACAAAGTTGCAAGAGCTGGATCTGCGGACCTGTCGAATTTTGAAGAGGTAAGTGCAAATTTGCAATGCTGGCCAAACGTTTCGTGATACTGAGTGGTGCATTGTGTGTCACTGTTTGATGATAGGGGGATTGAATTTATAAGTCGCTTGAAGAACCTCGAGCGTCTTGTGCTGGCAGAAACAGCGCTGACAGACGCAGGGCTCCTCGAGATTTGCAAGCACGTGAAGTATTTAAAAGCGCTGGACATTTCCAGCACGGAAGTCACGGACGCGGGGACCATTGGGCTCTCGAATCTAAAAGAACTGGAGATCCTGTACATGGACACTTCTGGGATTTCGAACCGATCGCTGGCAAATTTGACGTCGCTGCTGAGACTGGAGAAATTGGATCTGTTTGGAGCAAGGTTTGTTGCCGAGTTACTTGCCCTTTGCTGTGTATATTTTGTGGCGAAATGTTCTTACGTTTTCTCATGTGTGTGTTGTTGATCTTCTCAGTATTACGGACAATGGACTGCTTCACTTGGTGCCGCTGCGGCGTTTGAAAGAGCTGGACATTTGCGGTGGAAACGTCACAGATCGAGGCGTAGAGTTGCTCTCCAAGATCACCACTTTGACGTCGCTGAATCTAAGTCAGAACAGGTGAACTGGTAGATGAGAGCTCTCTGTGATGATTTGCAATGTGGAAGTTGTTGCTCACGATTTAAATTTGTCGGCTCTCACGTTGTTGAATGCACCAGAAACATCCATGCCAAGTCACTATACTACGTCCGGTCGCTGACTGAACTGCGGTACTTGAACTTGTCAAACACCAGCATCTCAGCTCTGTCACTTCGTCACCTCTATCGTAAGTCTTTGAACGTTAAATTGGGCTCACGCGGTTGTCGTGTTTCAGTTCCTCACGCTTTGTTTTGTTCGTGGATATTTCACAGCGTTGAAAGAACTGGAGACCTTGTCAGTGTACGGCTGTGCTTTGACTGCGAGTCACATTGACGTGTTGCGAGGTATGGTAATGCCACTTTCACCGTCGCGCTCTCACCAAACTGCTAACTGTGTTGTTTGTGGCTTCTTTTTCGGTAGATATCTTGCCAGGACTGAAGTATTTGAGGTGTGCGTGACGGTGTGGAGATGTCAATGCCGTGCAGGTAATACTATTTGTGATAACATGAGATTTGCAAGAGCAAGAGAAAGAGAAGAGGAGTCTGGATGTGTATGATGCGTGTGTGCTTTATCAACAAGAACGAATGGCTTCCACGCCAAGCACGATACAGGTTGTGTGCTCTGAATATGGATCTCGAGGCAACCAATGAACTTCACGTCGTATCATCTCTAAAGGTACAACCGTTACTCGAAAGTGGTTTCTCTATTGACTTTGAGCGAAGATCCCTTTTTATAGCAGGCGAATGCATGCGCGTGATTGTTTGCGCCGCGACGCAGTTTGGAAAAGAACTCAGGCAGAATTTGAGCACAGGGCGAGTGAGCCTTCGGTCGTTGATTGGGAGGAACAAGAGTTGAACTAAGTGTAATTCGCACTCACTGGTGCTCATGCAAGCCCGCCATGAGAACGCGCTCAAGCGAATGGAGCAGGACTATGACAACCGCATGGAGGAGCAGGTCGAGGACCTGCGCGACAAGATGCGTCTGCTGCGTATGTGCGACTTCTATCGAGTTGCTATCTGTGCGTGAAGTAGTTTCAAATCATGTGTGGGAGCTAACTTTCTGATCGCTGCCTATTTCAAACAGAGGTGGACCGGAAAAGCAACATCGATTTGCTTGAGACGAACAAGAATGCGAACAAGGACTACATCCGGCAGCTCAAGAATGAGAACCGTGAGTTGCGGAAACAGCTCGCAGACATCAAGCGCACGAGCGCAGGCTCGGGCATGATGCAGGTGGGTGGGTCCTCGGCTCTTGTGGCATCTGGTGCAGTGATGATCAGTGGTGACGACAGCGACGAGCTCGCCCAGGTGGTGGTGCAGCTCAATAAAGTACGCAAGCAGCACGACGATGTCCGGCACAAGGTACAATCGCAGAGCGCGCTGCTCGAGGAGCTCAAGGACGAAGTGAAAGATCTGGAGCTCGAGTCCAAGAAGCCGAGCCTGGAGGACACCCCCGAGACGCGGAAGATCCGGATGCTTGAGAACCGGCTAGACAAAGCCATGATCAAGTACAACGAGGCGCAGAGTATCCGGAAAACCTACGAGCAGATCGTGAAGCGGTTGAAGGAAGAGCGCATCGGCTTTGACAACCAGCTCGCAGCGATCGAGCGCGCACTGGGAGCCAAGCAGCACGACTACGAAGAGCTCGTGCTGCTCTCCTCGGACGCCACGCATGCGCGCGAGATGATCCTGCAGGAGCTCGAGAAGGCGCGCGGTCAGTACGAGGACGAGAAGCGGCAGCGCGAGAAGGAGCTCCGTGAGAAACAGCAGTACGTGAAGATCCGGCTCGAGATGAGTCAGCGGCTCGACAAGCGCGACAAGCAGAAATCGGACGTGGTAGCGAGGGAGTTGGGCGATCTCACGGGCGAAGAGGAGAAGCACCTCAAGTCTGCGCTCGCGATGACCGTGATGCAGCAGGGCATGGCAGTGGAGGAGAAGAAAGAACATCGCAGCAAGATCGACATCTTCGAGAGCGCGTTCCGCAAGATCAAGGAGGCCACAGGCGTGAGCGACGTGAATGAAGTGATCCAGAAGATCACGAGCCAAGAGAGCACGACCGACAACCTCATCAACCTGTCCAAGGAGAATCAAGCGCGCCTCGAGCAGCTCCAGGTGGAGCACAACAACCTGAAGTCGCGGGTCGAAGAGCTCAAGTACAGTGGCTCAGGAGGTGGCCATCGCCGGAAAATGGTCGACGACCATGAACAGAATCTGGTTCTTGCGAGCGCCAAACTTGAACGAGCGAAGCTCAAGTACGAGCGCTTGGCGAAGGTGCTCATCGGTGTGAAGGCCGGGGTCGAACACCTGGTGGACAAACTCGAGTGCGTACGCGACGACGATCAGGTGGTCGTGGTGACGGATGAGACGATCGTCGATGCGCTACAGGAGAGCGAGATGACACTCGTACGGCTGCTGAACCAGATCAAGGCGGCGACTGCGGCTGGAGGCGTGCTAATGTCCACGCAGCAAGCGGGTAGTAACTTCTCATTTACAAGTGGAACGAAGAAGGAAGGTGCAAGCAATTTGGCGCGATTGGGTACAATGCGAGGAGGACTCGCAGCAGCGTCCGCAGTTAGTCTTGGTCTTGGTCTTGGAGGAGGAAGAGCCAACTCGTCGATCTCTGAAGCTGCGAGTAACGACATGCTGATCGCGCGGCCGTACAACCAGCGCATTGCATTGCCTGGAGACGGACTCACACGCGAAGAGATGGAGCACGACGACGCAGTGAACGGTGGGAATGGCGGCATGATGCTGGACGACCCGGAGGAAGCGCTGAGCCGCGACCGCGTGAAGAAGGCGTCGACGCAGGTGATCCTCGCACAGGACAAAAAGAAGAAGCGTGTGCTCAAGAAGAAAGTCAAGGACAGTCTGAACGACTCGTCGGACGAGGACATCCCGGGGCTCGGCACCAGCGAGGGCTTCCGCGCGTCCTCGGCGCACAACAAGCTGCTGTCGCCGCCAAAGAAGAGGTGATCGATCAAGAGAGAGTTCGGAGCGAGTGTATTTTGGTATAAGGGTCTTACAATAGCAGCAACAAACCAACTGAAAGACCGTGGCTTCCTGTCCATCCATACAAATTCGCTTACTTTCTCTCTCTCTGACGTGTGCACCTTAGAAGCTGAAGTGCTGGTTTGGAGTGAAACCGAGCTCTTCTAACGCTGGCAACACGGCGAACTTGAGCATCGGCGGCGGGCCGCACATGAAGATCTGCACATCCGCGGCGGCCGCTGGTAGGTGCTTCTTGATCATCTCGGCGTTGACGAAGCCCACCGAGAACTTCCAGTCGTCGCCCGCGCGGTCCACCGTGTAGTGCGCGTGCACGTTCGCGTGGTTCTTGACCATGGCGTCGATCTCCTCGCGGCAGAGGATGTCCTGCTCCGACTGGTTCGCGAAGAGCAGGTAGAACTCGGTCTTGTCACTATCGCACGTATCGCAGCATCAAGCAAAAGCACATCCACATCGTTAGTCGATGATTACCCCACATGTAGCTACACATAATCAATCGCATCCAACAACATGTGACAAACAAACGTACTCTGGGTTCTGGAGCGCGCGACGGATGATCTGCAGCATGGGGGTGATGCCTGTACCGCCGGCGATCATGCCGATCTTCTTGGCGATGCGGATCTCCGGCGCAGGGTCGCGCACGCGGTGCTTGATGTGGATCTCGCCCTTGCCCATGTATGACAGCTTGCCCTTTGGTCCCGACACCTCGATCGTCTCGCCGATCTTAAGCGACTCGAGGTGCTGCGACATCTTGCCACCATCCGGGAACTTCGGGTGCACGTCCTTAAAGTACACCTTGACCACCAGGTCAACGTACCCGAGCGCGTCGTCCGAGCTCACAGGCGTATACGAGCGCATGGCGAGCTTGCCCTCACTGTCCGTGAAGCGCAGCGAGATGTGCTGGCCCACCGGGAGACCGAGCACGTGCTTCTCCGTCGGCAGCGCGAAGCGGAAGCGGCGCGTGTCGTGCGACAGCGACTCCTTCTCCACGAGCGGCAGGTGCACGGTCGGTGGGTTGCCGCCCTCGACCGCCGGCGGCTGCAGCGTTACGAGCGCCTTGTTGCGCGGCTTGAGCGCGCCAGAGAGCACGAGCAGCAGCGTCGTGGCGAGCACTACAGCCGCGCCGATCACGATGCGGGCGTCTCCGCCAGTGAGAGTTACGAGAGCGTCCATGATGAGTTCTGAGGCGCGTGTCCTGTGTGCTTCTGCTTCTGGCTGAAGAGGGGGAATGGGCGAATGAATGGGGTGGCGATTGGATCTGCTGGAGAAGGGACCACTGACTGAAGCTACTGCTGGCTGATTGACTGGGATGATGTCACTCCAAGACACAGGCGACGTTTCTGAATGAGGATCACTGTACCGTTCGCACCGTGACCCCTTCAATAGTGACTCAGATGGGGAGTTACGCTGCTGCTGGTGCACTGTGAGGGTTACTGAGGTTACTGCCAGAAAAATGCAGGAGATCATCTCAATAGTAGCCCGTTCGCGAATGGAATGGAAGGATCACGCGAGCGAGCACAATTGGAGAAAGCATGAGTGTGTCAAGACTGCAGGTGTTGGGCGGATACCGCCGCTTGCTGCGCGCGAGTCGCCAGGCGTTCCGCGGTGACGACTACGCGATCACGCAGGCGCGCGTGGCGCTGCGCGAGAACTTCCTCGTGAACCGCGACGTGCAGGACCAGGAGACCGTGGCGGAGCTGCTCAAGGGCATCGACGACGCCGAGGGCATGCTGCTCCACCACATCGTGCAGGGCAAACAGAAAGCGGTGGACGACGACGGCGCGCCGCGCTACGAGGTGAAGCTGACCGACCCGCAGCGCGAGTCCATGCGCCAGGACGAGGAGATCGTGCCGCTCACGGAGAAATCTGCGAACGAGCCCGTGGTCATCAGCTCGGGCAACTCGTGCCAGCGAGCGTAAGCTTAAAAGCTTAGTGTTGATATAAGACGGCGCTAGACTAAACAATGGTCAAGAGAACAGCACGCGCGATGGATTTTTTTGAAGCGGCATGCGTCACTGTGGTTGACGAAGGACAAGAAGAAGAGATTTGTACATAGAGGGAGAGACATCCGCTGTCCAGTCCACGCGGACTATGACGCAGAGGCGATAACGAAGCTGGGTCTCCAGCATTAGATGATAGCTAGACAAACATCAACAAAAGCAAATAAAGAAAATGACTTGAGGATTTACAAGAGGCCAATGTGGGTTATATTCGTTCATTTCCCGGGCATTAGCTCCAAAGATCAAAATTTAAGCAAATAAGGAAATACATAAGATCATCATCTATACGCACGCGCGTGAATGAAGAGAAGCGATGCCGAGACGAATAGAGGGCGGGTGTGAGCGCGCCTCCACGCTTGCGGCTTGGATCGTCGATAGTACCGGTTGTAGGCTGTCGCATTTCGGTGCATGCACTCCCCTCTCGAATCTTCTTCATCCACTTGGGTAATAAAAAAACAGAAGATGCGAACATTCTACGCCGACTTGACGCGCATCTGGCTGGTCTTGTAGGCGTCGTAGAGATACTTGCCGTTGAGCATGTCGACGAGCGTGCGAAAGGTGGTCTTCTGCTGCTGCTTGCTCTTCTCCTCGTCGTCCTCGGCACCGTCCGTGATCGCCGACATCTCCTGCTCCGACATGGCCTGCGAGAGTCCGATCATGGCCACGAGTAGCGACAGCAGCAGCAGAATGTAGCGGAGCGGGCACATCTTTCTTGACTTTGGTGGGGCTGGGCTGCTGAGCTGGGCTGAACTGACTTGGGCACGTGAGAGCGCGGATTGCGGAGTGAGCTGAACTAGCAGCAAAAGGCGCGCGGCGACGGTGCGGTGGGGCAGGGGCGGACACGGGCGAGTTGATGTAAACGAGGTTGGACTCCAGTTGGACGGCAAGCGTAGAATCCGGGCCAGTCCAGCGCCAGCTTGACCGACGGAACGAACTGGGAGAATGTGGGACGAGATAGGCTGGAGGCGCACGGCAGACACGGGTTATCAGCTGCGATGCCGAAAATAGCCGCGGCAACAACCTGTATAATTGGATACCCCTAGTTTTAGATAGGAGACGAAAGAGAGCATATTACTGACAATTACCCGTAAAGAACTATATTTCAGGAGCATCCAGTCGACTCAACTCGATCGCCAGTTCGCTCCAGATCCCTAGCCCTTCCTCTCCAAAGGATGATTACAGCCAGTGTAACACAAACTCACACTGATGAAAGAATAGTGCCTCCCTTGGGAGTTTAAATGATTACACCAACTTGCTAAAAGAATCTTTTCGAACGCATTGACAACGAACCATCTTAAAATGATGGAAACACATGTGCTGCTTCTTTATGGCGGAGACGTCCCAGTGGCAGGGCCAGCGAGCGGGTCGACTGCGTCGTCCTGCATGACAAACCCCTCGCGACTCTGCGCCGACAAAGCTACAATCACACACAAATTCATACGCACAGGTCAGTCACTGCTGCCAAAACAGATGCGATGCGAGAAGAGCAACGGCGGACCGTACGTACCTCGCAACACGCGAAGAAGATCTGTTGGTCGCTCCAGGTGATACATCGCCTATACAAAATAGCAAAACAGGTGAGTCAGACGATGATCTTCCGACAGATGGCTCTAATCAATAATACCAGACTCACCTCGGTCTTGTTCGCGCCAATGTGGCACGTGTACACGTTCGCGCGGCTCGAAAGCGCCGAAGACATGATCGTAGTCGCGTCTGCAAACTCCACAGGCGGCGCGGGCGGGAGCGGAGGTAGCCCACCCGACGCTGGAGCCGCCGGTGGCGGGCTGGACGCCTTGGACGCCGACTGCGCGTCGTTCTTCTTCTTCGCGAGCTCCTGGTGCTCCGTGAAGAACGTGAACAGGTCGTCGTCTTCCAGTCCGTTGCCCGCACAAAACACAAAGTCCACTTGCTGCTGCTGCTCCTTATGCTGCTTCGCAGACTGCTGCGCAGCTGGCACGGTGCCGCCATGCGAGCGAGCCCCAGGCGTGTTCGCAGGCGACTGTGCGTGGTAGAACTGCTTCAGGATCTCTTCGATAATCACAGTCTTCGTGATGCCCTGCAGACGCACTTCGACGCGGTTCGTGCCCTGGATCACCTCCAGCGGTAAGTTGCAGAGCACGTCTTCCAAGTTGATCTGCATGTCGCGCGCCTGCATGGGACCAAAGATCGGGTCGGTCTCGCCGTAGTGCCACGTCAGCGAGCTCTCCTTCGTCTCAATATAGCTGCCAGGCGTGCGCTCCGTAAAGTACTGCATGATCGGTCGCACCACGCGCTTCCATGACGGGTCCATGTCTTCCGCCATCATCTCCCACTCGTTCTCATGCGGCAGTCGGTAGTAATAGCCCGACTCGGCGACGACACCAATGCGCTTGTCATTTAGCCAGCTGCCAATCACGCTGCGCTCGTGACCGCTCACCAGTAGCACCGTGTTCTTCTTGTCCGCTGCGAGATTCTCAATGATGCGCTTCACAAACGCCTTTGGTGGCGCAATCGTCGATCGCTGGTGCGATTCGTCCAGCAGCGTTCCTTCATAGTCGAGCACGATAATGCGCTTCTTGCTGCGGCTGTACGCGTTGATCAAGTCCATCGTTGGGAGCTTCACAAGCTTCTTGCTGGACGTTGGGCGAGAACATGCGTACTCGAGATCCGTGAGGAAGCTCTTGCCCCAGAAGCTCGCAGTGTGCGTCTTCACGTAGCGATACAAATTCGTCTGGCGGTACTCGCGCTCCATCGCTGGCAACGTCAGTGCGTACTCCAATGCGTTCGCCATGTCCGTGTTGTTCCACGGGTTCACGCGGATCGCACCACTGAGCGACTGCGCGCTGCCAGCAAACTCGCTGAGCACAAGCACACCTGGTCCTTCGCGTCGCCCTTCACACGGCTTGCTCTGGCACATGACATACTCGTAGCTCACGAGGTTCATGCCATCGCGAATAGACGTCACTAGGCACACATCCGCGACGTTGTAGAGCGCGACAAGCTCCGTTGGCGTCACAGACTGGTGGATATAGTGCACTGGCGAGTGCTGCAACGTGCCAAATCGGCCATTGATGCGTCCAACCATCTCGTTCACGCTCGCAGCGAGTTCCTGATACTCTTGCACACCCGTGCGCGACGGCACCGCGATCTGGATCAGCACCACGTTCTCTCGGCGCTCAGGGTACGCTGCGAGAAAGCGCTCCATCGCGAGCATTCGGTGCGGGATACCCTTGATGTAGTCCATGCGATCGACGCCAATGATGATCTTGAAGCCCGCAAACTTCACACAGAGCTCCTTAATTCGGTTCTGCGTCGCCTCGGTTTCCAAAATGTTCTCGAAATGCTCTGGGTCGATACCAATGGGAAACACGCCCACCGACGAGAAGTGGTCTTCAAATTCGATGCCCTTTGGTGTCGATGATGCACCAGGTATGCGCGCACATGCCGAGAGGAAGTGGCGAGCATAGTCGTACGTGTGGAAGCCCAGCAGGTCAGCACCCAAGAGCCCTTCGAGGATCTGCTTGCCCACTGGCAATGTGCGGTACATCTCCGAAGACGGGAACGGCGTGTGCAGGAACCAGCCAATCTTGCACTTTGGATGGCGCTTGCGCAGCAGCGATGGAAGGTTCATGAGGTGGTAGTCGTGCACCCAAACGTAGTCGCCCTCGCGGTACACCTGGTTCACAGCCTGTGCAAAGAGCTTGTTCGCGAGCTTGTAGGCGTCCCAGAGACGGAAGTCGAACTTCTTCTCTTGGCCAGCTTTGAAAAGCGGCAGCGGCACGTAGTGGAACGTCGGCCAGAGGATGTCGTTGCTAAAATCGTTGTAGTAGCGCGACGCGATCTCCTTCGAGAGGAACACAGGCACGCAATTGAATTCCTTCGCGAGCTTCTCACGCACTTTGTTCTGGTCTTCGTGCGCGATCTCTTCGCCGAGCCAGCCGATCCAGATGAACGGCACTTCATCGCGGATGCCGTTAAGCGCAGTCACGAGACCGCCCGAGCTCATCTTGAAACTCCATTCGCCCGTGGTCTCGTTCTTCTGGAACGAGATCGGCAGACGGTTCGAGACCATGATCAGGCGGCGGCGCGAGTCCGCCACGGGCGGCAGGATCTCTTCTTGCGACTTCTCGGTCTGGATCTGCACCATCGATAGCTGGCGCTGAAGCTCCTGGATGCCGACAAGCAGCTCCTGCTCGCGTGCGTTCATCTCCGTGATGTCTTCGTCGTCGTACGTGAAGCTGTCGCGACTCGTGCGCGTGCGCGGCGAGATCGAGCGGTACATGTCCTGCATGCGCTGCTGCTGGTTCGCCGCGTAGTCCGACTCGTCGAAGCTCTCGTCGCCTTCGCTTTCGCCCTCACTGTTGCTGCCGCTGGGTCGGCTCCCAATATCTTCAACTTGGCTAACGTCTCTTGCAATTGAAGGTAGCGTAAGCGGCTGTGCTGATGCGGATGTGCTTATTGTTGTTGGCACCTGCGGCGCAGTGATGGGGGTGGCGGCGGTCGCGAATCCTTCGTTCGTGGTGCTCCCACTCATGTCTGCAAAGAGCTCTTCATCGGAGGCGTGAGACGTGTGCTCGGACGTCGACTTCTTCATCTTGAGAAGGAAGAGGAGGAGAAGAAGAAGAAGAGGAGGAGGAGGAGGAGGGCGGGG
>JALBZD010000862.1:0-14993 GCA_038050675.1 Globisporangium cylindrosporum
CGCAGAGTGGACGGAAAATCTGCACCTCAAGCGTGGCTTCACGGTAGCCGAGGCGGCGTGGCTGGGCGACATGAACGAGTCGACACTAGGGTCTCGAATTACAAGTCTGAAAAACAATGGAGTCAAGCGAGTGGTGCCGGAGCCAGACTCGATAGTGATGCGAGCACGCGTACGGAATCGGATGAGAAGAGTCAGAGCTGTGACAGAAGATCTGTTCTTCTCAGTGTCTGACCAGGAGGCATCTAAAAAGTCTCTGAAGAAGCTGTTGGATCTGCTGTCCAGTGTGAAGCATTCTCTCGACATATGCAATTGGAATATTTCATATTCCGATTTAGCTGACTTAGTGTTGCAGGCAAAAAAATAAAGTCAAAGTTCGAGTAGTCACAGATAGTACGCAGGCAGGGCAAGGCTACTCGAAGGTCCAGTCGCTGATCGACGCTGGCATCACGCTCAACATCCTCGGCAACACAAATTGGGGTATGCATCACAAATTCTGCGTTCTCGACGGCAGAATAGTCCTGAATGGATCATTCAACTGGAGCGAGCAGTGTTCAAGAATATGGAGAACATCATCGTGACACCAAGCCCCAAGTTGATCTGGAAGTTCCAGCAGGAATTTGCGAGGATTGTGAAATTGAACCTCAACCAGTTCAAAGGTGGCACCGAGCATGCGATGACAGCCAAGAAGAATGTCAAGCAGTAAGTTGCTGTGTAGTCAAACTGTGGTTAGTTTATAAATACAAACATGTGTGTACGTTTCTCTCTCATTGCATCACGATTCGGGAAGTCGCCTTGAGCACCCACGCGACTTTACGGAGCAGCAACAATGCCTGCAAAGCCTTTGCTTCCAAAGAGAGTGGGGAAAACCACACGGTGCGGCTTGGCTTCAGTTTTTTTCCAGAGCTTCTTCAGGTTTGCAAGCCGCATCCTCCCGCAATCTAGTCTCTATAGAGAATAGTTGATGGGCCAATCAATCAAACCAGTCTTGGACTTGCTGACTTGTGAAGGGCATCATCACTTGGGCACATTATTTTTTCAGGCATTGCACACACGATTGGCTGAATTGCAAACCATGTCTTATTTTCAGATGTTTTTGCATTCGGAGGAGCATAGCCGGGGCGTCGCTTAATTAGTCGATAATGCAAACACAAAAACGAGGTGTGCGCCACACCAATTTTTATGTATGCCACACCCGGCATGCGAAAATTACACTGATTCAATGTGTCATTTCAAAGGTATACCATAAATAAAAAATTGTAGCTCATTGCAATCCCATGTTTGCACTCCGTTGACGTCTGCTATATTCTGTTGATGAGTGGCTATGTCTACTTCTACGTCAACATTACTCTCACAAACGCTTCAGTAGTCTGGTGCCCACATACAACTTCATATAACCTGTCCATTACATTATGCTGCGCGACAGACCAATCCGCAGTATTTCAATCACTGCGCCTCCATAATCTGAGGTTTAGACTCGCTTTCTGCCCATATTTACTTTCTTTTTGGCAATGAAAATATGTGCATTCACATATTAATTTTTTCCGTCCATATTTCAGCAGAATCCGCAATCTATTCATGGGTTTGAGCCCGTTTCCTTGCTGCAACCCGGCCTGTTTGTGGGTTTTTCCTCTGACGCAGGGCGTGTCACACCACCCTCCACCTACCTGCGTCACGCTTTGCACTCAAAGTCGCTGAGAGCGAATGAATCTAATTTAAGCGACCATCCGATCGGCAGCACACGTCACACCGCGAGACAAGGCAGGCGCCAGGCGGCTTCTCGCATTCGCTTCAGTCCACTTCAATCTCCAGCGCTGTGCTGTGCTGCGCGTGCGGTTGGCCACCTGAGTTAGTTTAGAAGATCCACACCAACCAGCGCACGTCCACAAGCACACTTCACAAGTAGAAGCAGCTCGTGAAGATGGACGGCCGACAAGCTCCGAGTGCGGACGCAATAACAGCACCACCACCAGAAGCAGCAGCACCAGCGGAACGCCGAGGCGCGCTCCACGCGACGCTCGGCATGGCGTCCTCCGCCGCTAGCATGGTGCTCTATCCGTACGTCGCCGCGGGCAAAGTGGCGTACCAGGCGACATCGTACGCGGTGCACGC
Source organism: Globisporangium cylindrosporum (assembly GCA_038050675.1). NCBI lineage: Eukaryota > Oomycota > Peronosporomycetes > Pythiales > Pythiaceae > Globisporangium > Globisporangium cylindrosporum. Next base: position 2,110 of record JALBZD010000862.1, read on the forward strand.
GCCGATCAAGATCACGAGGCATGTGAAGGACTCGATTCTTGGTGGAACTGGTGAAGAAAACAAGAGCGAACAAAGCGACGATGCGGCGTACGATCTCTTTGGTGAGCGGAGCAGCGCTGCAGGCGACAGTGGCGAAGAAAGAGTAACAGTTGGAGATGACGAAGAAGAAGATCTGTTTGGAGAACAGTATCCGACTACTATCATTGACGCGGAAGAAGGAGCGAGCAATGTCGACAGTAACACCAGCAGTGGGGTGGTGTCACAATTGCTGTTTTTACCAGTGCGACTGGTGTCGAGCGGCGTATCCACGGCGGTGGCGATCCCAGGCTCGCTGATCTCGTACAGCGGCAAGAAGATCTCTGGTGCGATGTCGACATCTCAGTCGCTGGCTACCACTGCGCTGGTCGTGTCGAGCGGAGCGGTCGCGCGAACGTCACTCAATGTCGCGCAGGGGCTCACGTACGGCGCGTTCTCAACCGCGTCGTTCACGGTCACAAAGTTTTCTGGCGTGGTCAACACGTCTGTGCGCACTGTCGGGTACGCGATCCCGACGTCGGTGTCGAACGCAGTGTGGCAGGGCATGGGCGCGACGGGCAACGCGTCGGTGAGCGTGGTCTCGTACGCGATCGCAGTGCCGGCGTACCGCATGCTGGACGCGCTGATTCCAGATCTGTCCAAGTACTTTAGCGAGCGCGACTGCGTCGAGAAGACGCGCGAAGTGGTGCTTATGCTCGTCAAGCTGCTGGGGCCGCAGAACGCTCTCTACCTGCTCAAGTTTGTCTACGAGACCGTAAACAGCGACGAAGCGCACGACATGTTTCTACTCTGCCATGACATTGTGTGTGAGTCGCTTGACCGCGAGAACTACCGTCAAGTGGGGTCGTCTATCGGCGCGTCGACCGGTGTGAGTACGCTCGTGCCGGTCGTGAAGGAGATTTACAACCTGATCCCGTCGGTTGATGAGCTTTTCGACGCGTTTGCATTTGTCGCGGACGTCTCGGAGGAAGTGTTCAACGGACTTGTGTCGCCGCCATCAAGTAGCAGCAACAACAGTTTTGAAGAAGAGTGGCGCACGTCGTCTCGCTTCGAGTATATTGATGGCGACGACGACAACATCAGCAGTGATGATGGCTGTAAAGAGCATGACACCGCTGCCGAAGACAGCGAGAGTGGCCACAGTACGATCTCGACCGATGCGTTTGAGCTGCGCCACGAGTCAGACGTCGAGTTTGACGATGACTACAACCAAGATGCTGGTGAAGAACAATACCAGCCAGAGAGTACGGAGGCAGACGCCGTGTACATTGGCGACGGGTTTGGTGAATCGGGTTCATGGTCATCGTCCGCCACCAGCAGCACCACCAGCAGCACTAGCAGCACCACCAGCAGCAGCAACAGTGATCATCACCAGTATGCAAATGAGCAGCCACAGCAGACGTCGTCCGCGAACTCTGGAGGTGTGCTGGACGCCGGCGTGTCGTTCCTCTCCAAAGTGTGCGACAGCGACGAAGCGGCGTCGCTCTTCAACACGTTTGGTGATTTCCTGGACGTGCTGCTGGTCGACTGATCCCTTCTCTCTCTTTCTCTCTCTATCTCTCTTTTTGAGCCTGTTGGTGATCCTCGTGAAGGCATCAGTCATGGCCTCTGTCTGTCTGTGGAAATGCGGTCGGACTAAAAAGCGCCCCCGCTATTTAATGAATGAAGTGCTATCAATGCAAATACAAGCACAACGCACAATCTGAATTTTTGAAAGCATGCATACAGTTCGATCGATTGCAGTGCTGTGTCATTCTCATAGTTAATGAATGAATGGGGAGAAATGCAGATGATAATGAACTCAACGACAGGAAGGTAGCGCCTACTACATGGACGCTGCGGCCACCACCATGGCGACAAACACAGCGAGCCACACGCGCCACGCTCTTCCGGCGGTCTGCACTGACCCCATTGCCGCAGACTTGGAATTGGACTTGGACGCGGCGGCGGCGCTCTCGCAGTGCCCCTTGATCTGGCTGAAGAACTCCTTGAACGGCATGTCGGTCGCGCCGACGGCGACCGTGCAGGACGGCAGTCCGGCATCGTCGAGCTCGGCCGAAAGCTTGGTGCAGTTCGCACTCGCGCAGTACTTGGCGAGCGTCGCGTCAGTCGGCAGCACGAGCGCGCTCATGTTGATGAAGTAGTCGGCCTCCGTGGCGCACTGGTTGATCGCCGGCATGAGCACGTAGAGTTTCTGGAAGAGCAGCTGCTCGTCGCACTGCGTTGAGTTCTCCGCCGCCGTTGCTCCTCCTGCTGCTGCTGTCGTCGTTGTCGTAGTGGTGGTCGTGTTGGCGGCATTCGCGACCGCACAGAATAGCGCCAAGAGCGTCAAAAGCGCGCGCGTTTTCGCCATCGTGCTGTTCGCTACAAGCTTGGCTTAAGCTAGTAGGGGCGTGTGCTGAATAGAGAGAGAAGGAAGGGCTCGTAAAAGCTCCAAGCGCGAGCGTTTGGGGCCTTGCGACTGACTGATTTGTGCTGGTGATTTGAGCGAATGCCGCCGACGTGCGTGGACGGGAAGTCAGTCAACAGTCAGTCAGGCGGTAACAAAGGAAGGAGTGATGAGAGTGGGACTTTCCCGCCATATTCCAGATGGCAAACTCAACAGGAGCTGCAACCAAACCAGGTGTACACAGCACCGAATCCAGTTCGCAAGCCATCGAGCGCGACATCAAGCAGACAGAGCTCCTTAGCTTGAGCAGTCTACGTCTGCGTCTGAGTATGTGGCAAGCAGCGAGCGTCGTCATATATCGTCCATTCCAGCGACTTTGCAAGTGGAGCGCTCGGTATCAATCACATGACCCACAGCTCGGCCTTAAGCCGACTTGCTGTCAATTTTATAACAGCATTGTGAAGAAATGACTCGATCTTCCGCGCCTGCTTGACGAATCCAGGTCTCGTGACTGAAGCTGACTGCTAGAAGTCGAGCGAGACCGTTGAGCCTCAGCAGATACGCTTGATGATGGACGAACACCCTCAAGTCGCGGATCAAAGACCGCTGATTCCTTATCGGATTTGAGAACACAGTGGACGGATCGGCGCCGAACGCGAGTGAGAGACGCCTGAGCGACCGCAACCGCACGCTAGAGATCATCCCTGCGACTAGAGGCTGGCGACGAACTGAGGGAGCTCCAGTACCAGTGCACGCGCCACGATCCAACGAGGCAACCAGACGCGCGGGTTGTGCTGAGCAATGTTGTGTTGGCGTCTTGCTGGTCAACATCAGCGATGAAGATGAGGATGAGATAAGGACGAGAAGATGTGAGATTTAGTATCTTGGGGTGGCTGTTGCTTGATAAGGACTCAGCTCAACGCCAGGTATGGCTGCATGAAACAAATGCATAAGCTGACTGACTGAATGATACACGCTTTCTCTCTATTGTTTGCTTTCTTTGGCTCTTTACACATTCTGCAAGGCAGCGAGTCGCCATGCGAGCGACTCCTTTGCGCTCGTACTATCACTCGCCTCTTTCGTCTTCGTCTGATCTCCTCGTTGATGTTGTCCTTCTTCACCACCACCACCAGCTATTTTCGAAAGTCTCGCGCTCGTCGCGACACTAGTATCCAACTGCGGCAGCAGGTGTTCGACGTCCACCAGGTGCTCAAACGCGCTGAACTTGCTCTGCAGAGTCTGCGCCTGCTTCACGTGCCCAAAGAGCACCAGCATCTGCAGCAGCGCCTTGACGTTCTTCTTCAAAGTGGCGCTCGGCTGGTTGTTTACACACTGCTGCAGGATGAACTGTTCTTCCTCCGCGCTCCCCTTCTTGATCTTGTTGCGGCGTTCGTTGCGAGAGAGGCGCACTTTCTTCTGCGGTTTCATGGACGACATGCCGCCTCCGCCGTTTATGCTGGATGCACCGCCGAGCGTCTGCGTCGCGTAGAAATGGCTCGAGGTCGCTTGCGCCAGCGTCTTCATCGCAAAGTTGCCGATGCTCAACGCGCTGTTGTGGCTGCCCACTGAGCGCATGGACGCATTCGAGAGCGCGCTGTCGGCGGCACTTGGCGCGCCGGAGTACACGCTCTGCGCATCATCACCGTCACCAGCAGCGCCATCCTGTTGCCAGCGACTGCCGTCGATGCCGTGCAGCTTGAACAGCCGCTTCTGCTCGCGGATCGTCGTCAGGCGTTTCCAGTGGTCCAAATACGCCGCCGAATTGGTCGCGATCTCGTCGATAATGTCATTGAAAGCCTGCAGCACGCTGCTCTCAATGTCGCTCACCACGAGATCCTCGCGCTTGTGCAGGTACGCGATGCGCAGCGCTTCCTCGTACAGCTTGTTCGTGACCAGGAGCGCCACGGCTTCGTCAATGTCCTTGCAGTACTCGACGTAGATGCGAGCAACCGGTAGCACGTCCTCCGCGGCTTCCTTTTGGCTCAACAACTTCTCCGCGACCTGATAGGCGAGACGCTGGACATCTGCAGGCGATTGCTTCGCCTTGAGAGCGAGTGACAGACCCATTTGCCACTGTCCCGCCGCGAGGAACGCAGCCTGCGCTTGTGAGCACGCCGACTCGGACAGATAGACGTACGCCGCGGCTTCGTGCTGGTTTGTGGCCTCCAGGTGCTCGCCCTTGAGCAGCACGAGGCGCCTCTGGAACGCTTTCGCGACTGGAGACGCGTTCGAAGACGGGAACAGCGCGATCGCCTGGTCATAGAGCACACCCTGCTTGATGACCGCAATGGCGTCTTCTTCATACTGGGCTTTCTTCTCAGCGTCCGATGTGCTGAGAATCAGTGCGCTCACGTGAACCAACGCCTTCTTGTGACGGCTCAAGTGCAGGTCGATTGTGTACTTCAGCAGATCCGCGTTCGTAGTCATGCGCGAGAGTTCGTCGAGGAATGGCACGTACTCTTTCGGGTCGCGCTGCGAGTACGTCGCGATGAAGCGCACGAGCTCAATGTCGTATAGTCCGAGCGCTTCGTCGTAGAGCACGTCGACCTGCGTGAGCAAGATCAGGTGCTTGATCGCGCGCTTTGCGATGGCGAGCCCGCCTTGCTCTTTCTGCTGCAGAAGCGCCTGGATCTTCACGAGTGCGTCCGTGTACTGTGGTGGCGACTGCTTCACAGCGGCGGTCAAGAACGGCAGCAAGAGCGCGCTGCGGGTCTTCTCATCGCATTGTTCGTCGCCTTCGATCTCTCGGATCGCTTGCATGATCGCTTGGCACACCACGTTGACTTTGTCGCTTTCACCTTCGCTCTCATTCTTCTCATTCTTCTCAAGCACAGCGGCTGTGCTAGTGTCAATGAAAGGCGCGACTTGCGGCAAATATTTGGTCGTCCACACGTCCACAGGATGCAGGTTCGTAATAAATAGACACAGCCGGTCGCTCGTGATCTGCTCAGGTTTGTCACTCAGAAACTTGCGCACTAGGTGCTGTGGGAAGTTTGCCAAGAAGCTTTGCGAAGCAAAGTCCACGAGCAAGTTCAGGTCGAGACGGTGCTTGCGGCACATCTCCAGCGCCGCGACGTACTGGAGCTGCTCGATTTGCTTGATCGCCAGCGCCAGCACCAGCAGTCTCGGTGCCATGCACTCGAGGTTGCCGCGCGGCATCTGCACGACAACGTTCGCGCGGTCGCCTACGACAGCGACGAGCTTCGCGCCGCGTTCCACCATACGCGACTCGTACACGTCGAGTTTCTGCTGCTTGAGGCCTTCGAGCGGCACCATGCGCAGCTGCGCCTGGCTCCCCAGGGTCGTGAATAGCAGCACCGATGCCGTGGGGCAATAACGGAAGGTTGAGCACGCTGGCACGATCAGTTTGTCGTTCACATAGAGCTTCGACGTGGTCTGGAGCCCAAGCACCAAGTGGTTGCTGGGGTGTTCAGATTCTGGTTTAGTCGCGATCACCAGTAACTGCGCGAACGCAGGATACCGATCAGAGAGCTCAGTGACCTCACACTCTTCTTGGTCTGGGTGCAATGGGGAAATCGTATACACTGTGCCGTCGTGGGTCTGGATCGCAACAGTAGGAGGATTCGCATTTGTGATTCCTTCTTCTTCGTGAGACTGAAACTGGTTCACGACCTCCGTAGCTCTTCGGACGCCTTCGAGGGCTGGCGGGTACTCGACCATAAGCAAATGGTTGTGAGTAGAGCTGAGGGAATCCACGGATGCCACCACAAGCGCGTCGTTCCAGCCGGACTTTGCAACAAGCGAGAGCGTCTTGGCATCGCCGCCTTGCTGGGAAAAGCGCATCCACTGGAGACTCGTCAGCGCTGCAGCTTGGTCACCACGCTGCTGCTGCTGTTGTTTTTCGGGCTGCACGATGCTCTTCTCGGCGCTCGACAGGTAGTTCTCGACGACGACCAGGTCGCCATTCGATAGCAGAGCGGCGAGCACTTCTGTCTGTGAATCAAACACGACCGAGTTGATCGCGGCTGAGAACTCCACTTGGTGTAGCGCCATGGGTGGCGGCACGAGCGCCTGGTGCAGAGGTGTGAGCAGCAGTTTGTTGCCGTCGATCACGCTGGCCACCACGATCGACTTGTTGGTCTTGGTCATAGCAGAGAACACCTCGCGTTCTCCGCGCGAGACATCCCAGACAAACTCTTCCTGTAAAAGAGCTGCAGCAGTAGATTTAACGCCTTGTGAGGACGACGCAAGCGTCAGCAAGTGCAGTTGGTTCGCTCTCTCGTCGTCCCACTTGAAGTGCACGAGACGCTTGCTCTCCACGTGCAGACGGCGCTCTTGCTTCAGGTACCAGTGGTAGTTGCTGCGCGTCCACAGCTGCACGATCGACTCCTGTTGCTGCTGCTGCTGTTGCTCACTCACTGTGCTCTCTAACGCCACGGCAAGCATGTCCGAGTCGATGTTCCAACCGACCTGCGTCACGCGAAACGACGACGCGCGGTACTCGGCCGGCAGCGCGAACTCGCCGTGCCGAAGGCCGTTGCGCTCGAAAAACACCACGAACAGCTGCTCCTTGCGCGCCTCGCTGCTCGTGATCAGCGAGTGGTTTGGACACCAATCGAGCGTGGCGCCAAGCTGTGGGATCGCACGACCGTCTTCGAGACGTCCCAGCGCATGGAAGTCGAGCTGACCTGTAAACACCATCACCTTTTGCATCGCCCTGCCACCACTCACGACTGGGACGTTCACGACAAGGAACTGGGAGTCTTCGCGCCAACATACTGCGATCTCAGTGTCTTGCTCCTGCTTGCGAGTCGCATCTGGCGGAAGAAACGCGTCCAGCTGGGTCTCATGTAGCACCTCCCATCGCGTGTTCATCACCAGCACGGTGCCGACGCCCGTGACGACAGCGACCATCTCCTGGTTGCTGCTCCACGCGACGCCGCAGATGCCGCCGTCCATCGCGCCGATCTCCTCGGCAACGCGGGCGTTCACGTCCACGACCGCGAGCGTCCCATTCGAGTGCGCGCACGCAAGCGCATCCAGCTCAGCGACGTAGTCGATCCACTTCCATCCAGACGCAGCAGCAGCAGCTACCAGCTCACTGCTCTCATCATCTTCTTGCATCGGGATGAACTCGCGCATGTCCACCAAGAGTTCCACTGGCGCATTTGCTCCGCCGTCTTCTTCCAGCGTCGCGATGTCAATTCGACCGTCCTCGCGCAGGAAAAATGCCTGACTCTCACCGCCATTAAGTGCGAACGACGTGCACGTCTGCTGGCTGCCGGTATCGCCGTGAAGCGGCCACAGCTGGCGGCGCAGCGACACGAGGTTCCGCATTCTCGCACCTGTTGTTCCTGTTGGGAAATGCTGATGAATGGCTGCCTGTTGTTTTGAATGATTCGATTACCGATTTTTATGGTTGGCTTTTCAACCGCCACTATTAACAGCAACCCTTAAATAAGATAATTTACGGAGCCTTCTGTCAAGGAAAACCAGAATTATCAGGAGTGCAATATATATCTCGCTTGGTGCGCCGCCAATGCACGCAATCCAACAGGTCGCTCATGTTGGGGTCGATCGTGACGATCGTCTTGTCCTTCAGGGGTCCGAAGTCAGCGACCTCGTCGCCGCTCATCTCGCTCTTTCCTTTCTCCGCTTGGATCACCCGCTTGCCGAGAAGATCCTCTTGCTTCAGGAGCATGCTGCAGTGGGCAAGCGTTCTTGATGCTCGTGCTGTGCGCCTCGACCGCTCTCATCATGCGCAGCATGTACGGGAGGTAGTCTTGCGGTGAGCATTGGATGTCGTAGCTAATGTTGCCTCTTTTCATACTTCTCGCAGGGAGTACCAGGAGAGATCGCTCGTCTATCTACGCGTGGTTGAGGGGGTGCGACGTCTTTGGCTGGTGTGACCTGAGCAGGTCGTCCTTGTCCCTGCGCAAGTGAGCGCACAGTGCGTTCTAGTGGCTCCTTGTGTCCCTCCAGCTCTCCCTGGTCATGACGACCTCCTCCTTCTTGCACCACGACACGTTGACGTACCGCTCAACGCACTCGATGTAGTTCTGCTTGATGTTGTTCTCGTACATGGTGATGACGTCGGTCGAGAGGTATCCGAGCACGGTGTTCATGTGCCGATAGCTTAGCTCCTCCGACACGTACGCCTTGTAGTGGTGCTCATCGAAAGCCTTGAGCATCGTCTTGATGCTCATTGGGTCAGCCGTTGGATGCTTGTCCTGGGAGGGCGGCTTGCAGAGTACCTTCATGACTGAGGTCACGAACTGTCTGTTGAGCTTGGGCAATTTGTCGCCCTTCTCGCAATAGTGGAGCAGGTACAGCTTGAACTTTTCGATTTTTATTGTTGTTGTGGTGGAGCTTTTTACATGGGATCAAATGCAAACTGCTTGCCATTCCAGAGCTGGCGCTGACTGGATAGCAGCGAGCTGGTGCTAACTACAAAATACGAGAGATGCCTGGGTGGCTCTGGTTGTCAAACTGCGCTTGTGTTACCAATCGAGGCTTGAATGGCAGCCACTCTCCCCTTGGACCTCCTACTGCTTTTACTTTGACGCAGCAATCGCGTTCGCCTTGGCGAATTCGAGTCCCTTCGTGAAGCTATCTTTTGGCGCGACCTTGAGTTCAATTTGGCCGACTTTGCCACCAGGTAGGATGATCACGTGCGAGCGGTCCACGCGCGTGCCCTCGTTCAACGAACTGCCGAAGTAGCTGATCAACTCGTGCTTTGGGTCCGACAAGAAGCTGTACGCGTAGTTCTGCTTCTCCTTCCACGCGAGCAGCTCTTCCGGGGTGTCGGCGCCAAGTCCGTACACGTCGAAGCCGGCGTCGTTGATCTCCTTGATGTTGTCGTTGAACCCACACGCCTGGATCGTGCATCCTGGGGTGTCGGCCTTCGGGTACATGAAGAAGATCGCGCCTCGCTCCTTGAACAGGTCCTGCACCTTTACCTTCTCGGACGCGTGGTTCAGCAATTCGACGTCAAGCGACACGGTCTGGCCCACAGCAAACGATTTCTCTTCCTTCGCAGACTCAGCAGCTGGCTCTGACACCGGGACGGTCTCATTGGCAGCAGGAGCAGCCTCAGCGACAGCACCAACGCTCTGCTTGTTCGAGTTCACGAACTCCACAGCGCGGCCAACGCTCTCGGCAGGAGAGACCTGTCCCTGGATGTCGCCCACGACGCCGCCCTTCAAGATCACGACATGCGATCGCTGGATGCGGGTGCCGCCGATCGAGCTGCCAAAGTACTTGATCAACTCGTGCTTCGGGTCGCTCAGTAGGTCGTAGTTCAAATTCTCCTTGGTCTTCCAGCTGGTCAGCGACTTTGGCGAGTCCGCGCTCAGACCGTAGACGGCGAATCCGGCGTCCTTGATCTCTTGGATGTGGTCGCGGAATCCTATCATTCGCCGCGTTCAACGAACGAGCGCATGAAGCAAACCATCAGTGACCAGTCAGCCGTGGTATTGACAATGTGACAGCTAATATCAATTAAATACGCGAAGCACTTACCACAGGCTTGCTTGGTGCATCCGGGCGTGCTCGCCTTCGGGTACATGAAGAACACGACGCCCTGGTCCTTGAACGTGTCCAGGAACTTGACCTCGGCGCCGTCCTGGTTGACGACCGTCACGTCCTTCGTGGCAGGCTTGCCGACCGCGAAGTCCATCTTCTTTGGCGAGCTCGCCTGCTTCTTGTGCACAGGGGACTTGGCAGCGGCTGGCTCGGCGGCGGCGGCGCGCTTAGTAGTGGCGGCAGTGGGCGACTGCACGGAAGTTGGCGATTGTTTGTTGGCACTGCGCGTGGAGACCATGGTTGGCTATGAATAGAGGTAGAGTGCGCGGGGGTGAGGTGGGGGCGCGAGCGGGTGGGATGGTGAGAGGGGAACTGGTGAATGAGAGGAGAGCTCTTGGGGCGTTCGGCGGGCTTCTTCTCTAGCAGTCTGTCTGTCTGGTCGTTCACGACAACGAGTGAGCCTTCGAGATTTGACTTCGAATTTGCAAGCGTTGTTGAACGCGTCCGCGATCCATTTCGCCCTGTGGTGTTGATGTTCATAAGGAGCTGCTGGAGGTGGCGCGAATGTTGCGCGAAGCAAAGATCGCTACATTCACGTCACCCAACTGTTGGACGCAACTGTCAAACGCATGATGTCGACACTGTTGTTCTTCAATCTGATATCACCCACACAGAAACGGCGTCCACAAAAGACACCCTGGAAATCGAGATGACAGGGAGCCGAGTCCAATGACACTGGTGTTACAGGGTGAGCAGGAAAGCTGGAAGCCGCTCAATAATCATGAGGACTGGATGCCGTGAATGCAGAATCGGCTGATAATGTATTATTGCGTTAACAGGAATTCCACACGATCCCTGTCCTAAAATAGGGATCGCTTGGCAGTAGAATACGCCCCGACCATTGTCGTGTCCATTGTACGTACTTGATTATTCAAACCGTACCTGGCACGAACGTGTCCACGCCACTCCTCCTGAATACTGCTGGCGGCATTTAGCCGTGAAATCGGCATAGGAAAAGTGTCAGCATGTTGATGGCAACAGATACATTGCGGTCTCAGATGCGGCGTGAGCATGCGTTATTTCGACAAACGCGTCGTGTCCAGGACGTCTCGCCTGGGCGAGAGTCGCAACCTGCCTGCAAATCTTCATGCCAGCCGCAACGTAGCTTCGACGTCCGAAACTCGTTCTGGTCGACGACGCGGACTCTACTCCCGACGTTCCTGCATAGTGCGCATTTCGGAGCAGCTCAGCTCCCTTTTTTACCAGCAGGAATCCGAGCGTTTCCCCAGAGTACCAGAATCTTTGCGGCTCAACCTCGGAGGTCTGCTGTAATCTTGTCGTAAGCTCGCTGGATCCGAATGTAGGTCTTCCACTTCAGTCGCTTGAAGCGGTGCGCATCAAAGAGCTGCAAAGACAATTGACAGTTGGCAGAGCACGTGACGTGCAAGCTCTGTGATTGCCAGCAAGTGGCGTGTCCTTGCAGTCTCGATTTCTCTGGCGAACGCGAGACTGTCAGGCGCCTTCTCCATCCACTACTTTGCCACTTTGCGTGTATCCGACCCCATGATGCCATTCAGATCACCCCCACGAAAACCCTTCGTGTTTTGCTCTGCTCTCACTGTTGTCCTTCACGAGTCCGTCCATGGTTCTTGGTCGAGGGCAACGGTGGTGAGGGCAGGATTACGGACTGGGTCAACAGCGACTACCGGATCAACGTCGTCATACCAGTTGACACCACGCATGTTCTTTTCGCTTTGCAGTGGTTTGGCTTGCTTTAGATGCGAAAAGACGAGGGACGCGCTTAATCTGATTGTTAGGAGGAAATCCTCGAAGTTTCTCTTTCCCGACCACTTGTTCTGCTTCACGTCAAAGTAGCGCTCTCAAAGGCGGTTTTTGTAGCCACTTGCTATTGTCTTGAGGCTGGGAGTTGAGCTTCTCGTGGAGGCCTTCGAGCACCTGGAGCCACTGTTTCTCTTCCTGCGGGATTTGGAACTGATCACACTTCGGCCGTTTGTAACTTGGTAAGAGAGGGTCCAGGTTGTACGGGGGATTTGGCGCTAGCTCTGGTTAGCAGAGAAACAAGAGACTTGATGATGGCTGTCTCGTTGTCGACGAAGAACGTCCGTTCGGTGATCGTTGAGTACTCTTCGATCTTCGTCCGGAACCTCCGACTCAAACGTCTCCGCAGGTTCTCCGAGGCGCTCGCTTTAAAGTTCGCTTCTGCCAGGTGAGCAATGTTGTTGAGGAGGCGAGTCAGGCAACGGGTTCAGAAGATCAGCACGTAGCTCGCTGGTACAAGGTGCAAGTACTGGCGCACGGCACTCAACAGCTCAAGGACTTTCTTCGCGCATATCTGTTTCGTTTGTATATTCGCACCGGCGCTTGGCCAGAGCCTGAAGAACGTCTGGTTCAGAGACTGAAGCACTATGCCCAACGTTGCGAGTAGAGACACCTCACTCGCAATTCAGCTGCACTTGTCAACTTAAAGCTGCAACAGAATGGCCATGTGGGCGTGCGTGCTGAGTTTGGCATGGCCCGTCTTGATTGTAGTCATGTCTTTCTTCTGATTCGCGGAGGATGACTTCGGCTTTTGGAGCTTCCCTCACTCTCCAGGATCCAAGCACTCAGCTCGTCGCTTGAGGCCAGTCTCGGAATCTGGCTCCGCCATGCTGTGTGCTTGATGCGGAGCGGAGTTAACCTATTCTTCTTGCATCGCACACACTTAGACTTCCAGCTGGGCCAGAGAAAAAAGAGAAGCTGTCCAATGGTTGTGTGTGCTTCAAAATATTTGTTGTGAAGTCAAGAAATGGGGGCAAACGTACAAAGAACAACGTACTTCAGGAATTTAATACAGTGCTGGCCATATTTATAAGACCACCGCGAACGCAAGCGCTGAGAGCGCAAAAGTTGATGAATGGAGCTGAAAATTTGGCACTTCACTCCCAGACCGAAGTCCCCCTTGTGGTGCGCGTTT